>WWPM01016220.1:0-15895 GCA_023279145.1 Glomeris maerens | reverse complement strand
AACAACGTACACAGCACACGACTCCAGAATGCTCTCATTGAAAATCCTCACTACAATAATATGCATTTTAAATCTAGTTTCAATACTCAGAAGTGAAAATTGCAATGAATGCGTAATAAATGATGAAATTATTAATGAAATTGATGCAAGCCACATACAAGATCACTTGAGGTAATTAATTATACAGTGTCGGGTAACCTTTTTTTGTATCTTGGCAAACTATGCCACACAAAGTTTGGCAGATGACTGATAGTAACAATCGTTGTCACTTTCCCTGCAGTACGCGCTTGATGTGCAAGTGCCACGGTTGCGCCCGTCGGTCATCTTCTTTGCAATACACGTCGCGCGTGAATTTGCCAAAACTAAAATAAATTTATTGCCGCTTCTCCTCTGCTCCGTTTCACTAAAAAGTTGGTGTGTTGTACTAATTTCAATGACCTCTTCATCGTACTAATTTTAAATTTTGCTCTAGCTATTGTATTTGCCAAGTTAGGTCTCGGATGACCTTGAAGGCAAGTGCAGAGGTCAAAATATTTTGGCACCATTGGATAGAGCACCTCTGACTGGCTGTCACTGCATATTCAGATTTTTACGATATCATGTGACCGTGTAAGAGTTTTTTTTGGGGGGGCATAGGACTTTATTATTAACCACCATGTATACCAAGGTTTTGCTCACTATTGATTGTATATCATCAGTGAACAAATCTAAACGAACAAAACATATCTCTACCATTACATTTGATAAAATGCAGCCTTTGATTTGAAGATACCACTCTTCCAAAGTCTTGTAATACTATGATAGCGGCAATGACTATAACCAGGCATTGAATTCTGAAAAAGACATGGAGAAGCACGCCCCACCAAATTTCATAAAATATTACCTATTCAGTTTAGTGATTATAAATTTGGTCATTCTTGCGTCATGCCATAGGTCAAGCCGATTGGATGATGAAGCTGAAATAACCCAAAAGATTTTAGACTATGTTAACCCTAGTCAAATCCGGGAATACCTCAGGTAACATGAAAACTGAAACGCGTAGATAGTAAATTACCGATCACTGAATGTACAAATAAATCGCCAGAGATTTGACGATGAAACCACATTTGGCTGGTACAATTCAAAACGAAGAATTGGCCAAATACGTGCATGATCACTGGGTTAATCAAGGTTTTGATGAAGTGAAATACTACACATACAATACACTTCTTTCCTATCCGGATTTTGAAGAACACAATCAGGTAAGGTTGTTATATCACAAGAGGTCCTTTAACAAAATATTCATTATTAATAAATTTAATGCTAGGTTAACATTGTGGATGAAACAACAGGTGAAATTATATTTGCTGCTTCTGGTAAGCAAGTTCCTATTTATGCACCTGAAGAGTCAGACCCAAACGTTGCACCAAATTTCAACGCATATTCAAGATCAGGGGTAGTGATGGTAATTAATCCAACAAAACTTGTTACTTTTTGATTTCAAAATACATTTTTAAATATAAATTTGCTTCTGTCAACGAATGAATGTTTTGAAATTAAGGGTGACATCGTTTATGCCCATTATGGCCGCCAAGATGACTTCCAGTGGCTTCAAGATCAAGGCATTGATCTCCATGGTAAAATCGTCATTGCCAGATACGGGAAAATATTTCGAGGAAACATAGTACGTTGATACTTCATTAATCAAAGGAATGCAATTGTGAGATTTGGATTTCGGTAGTCTTAACAAACATTCATATAGATTAGTGATATTCTGCACACTCACTACATATTGAACGTAACATTCCTCTTAAAACTTCATATATTGCATTCCAATATGTGAAATTAAAGTTTATATTATAATTTGTTTCTCATACAATTATGAAATTTGTAGGCACAATTTGCGTACCAATTCAACGCATCAGGGTTAATACTTTACTCAGACCCTGAAGATTTTGCACCTCATGGTAGGGAATATGTTTACCCTGACAGTTTCTGGTTGCCTGGAACAGCAACACAAAGTGGCACCTTGCTCATAGATGGGGGCGATCCTCTAACTATAAATTACCCTTCGGTTGGTAAGTAAACAAGTTAGCATGAACTATGTCATGACTGAAACAATATGACCATGTTTTCTCAACTTTACAGAGGGAGCCTACAGAATAAAACCTGAAGATGCTGATTTGCCAAAGCTTCCGGTACAACCGATATCTTACAATGACGCAGAAAAGATATTAGGGTAATGGCAGTTCACTACAGTATATTCTCGTTTTCAGTGCTATTTCTAATTTTTAGAATTGCTTGTTTCCATAATTTAGTCTCATAGGTGGAATGGCTCCACCTGATAGGTGGCCAGGAACATTAAATGTGTCCTACAACATAGGACCTGGATTCACAAATCCCAATCTGTGAGTTCGTGTAATCTAATTTATCTAAGACGCTTGTCATTTGCAGCATAATTTTCAAATACAACAATTTGATGAAATTGTCATCCAGCAAAGTTGTCTTGGATGTAAAGACAAAAGACCAACAAGCGAATATTACAAATGTTATTGGAATAATTCGTGGAAGCACTGAACCAGGCACGCATCTAGTATGTACTTGTTTATGGAGAAAATATGATAGTAACACATGCTCTTCATTTAGATCGGTATGTTGTAATCAGTAATCATAGAGATGCATGGCAGTTTGGGGCAATTGATCCTTCAAGTGCAACAGCAACAATGCTCGAAGTCTCGCGAGTCTTTGGGGAACTTCTTAAAGAAGGTTTCCCCTATTTCGGAAATCTTGCTTTGAACTTTCATAAGTGTGAAACGCATATTGATGATACTTTGTTGAAAATGAATAGGTTGGCGACCACGTAGGACTTTAATATTTGGAAGCTGGGATGCAGAAGAATATGGCCTAGTCGGCTCTACTGAATGGGTTGAGGTAGTGATTTCATTGTTGCAAATATAGATACTGAATATTCTTAGTGCCAAAACAGTCAACTACCTAATTATAATCTAGTTCAGTTTAACATTTCATAAAATATTGGGTTTTCTTGGAAAGGTGGCCCAAATTCGACAGGTTTTTACAGCATCAGGGCAACCATTTTAGAAAAGTTTTAATGTTTAGTAATTTGGTGGACACATTAACTGAGCAGGGTTTGTATGTGTCTATCCTGAGTGAAACGTCTATCAAATAATCATTTTATAAAAAGCTGACCTGAAATAGTGCATAACATTAAAATAAGCTGTTCAATTATTTTTACCCCAGCATTTATTACTTTACTTAGGAAAATCTTAAGGTCTTGTATGATGGAGCAGTAGTGTGTCTAAATGTGGACTACTCTACTTTTGGTATTTACAAATTGTTTTTGATTATTAACCTAAATATGTGAGACTATTCATTCCAGCTGTGACAGATTATTTACATTCTCAACCAGGTGACTATTCGATTCTTGCATTTGGGGTCCCACTTCTGTACCAGGCAATTTACGATGTCGCAAAGAAGGTATACAGATTTATTTTTTAATTAAATTATATTACAAGTTCCTATATTCCCGAAACAAATTGCCCAGATTTTAATTGTAAATTCATGCCTGGTTTCAAACAATTTAACACAGATACCCAATCCTAACCCTGAGGAAGTTGCACTTGGAAGAACAACCGTGTATGATACATGGCTTCACGGAAACCCAGATTTCACTTCAGCAATTTCCAATGAGACATTGCCTAGGTGAAACTTCACATAGTCTACTGTAGCATCTAACTTCATTACTTTCAAAGTAATTCTTATACAAATAATTGGTGAAACGAAGGGTGTTGTCTCTCGGCTCTGGGAGCGATTTCGCTACATTTATGTACCTGGCTGGGGTACCCGGCTTTGATTATAGATATGGAGACAAGGAGGTAAGAAATATTACTTCATATAACGTTATTAAAAACCCTGATCACTCAGCATTTCATATGTAACAACAGGTACTAGCAAGAGCACTTATGAGTTATGCGCTGTACCATACACTATACGATACATTTTATTCAGTGGATGCGCTCACTGACCCTGGTTTTAAGGTACAGTATGCACAACTACAGCAAGTAAATGCTGTAGTCATGTTATTGATTTTTTATAGTATCATGCGGCAATTGCAAAAATGTGGGCAGAATCTATAAGAACAATGGCAGATTCTATCATTTTGCCATTCAATGTTGTCGATTATGGCAGTTACATTATGAACGCCTTTGATTCTATCAAGTCACGATATGAGATTATCTTGCAAGAGCACAGCATGAGTCTCGGTAATAATGAGGCATCCCAATTTAACTTTGCAAGTGAGAATAGAAATTATGACATTTGTTTTGTGTGTAGAATACTTTGGCATCGCAGTGAATAACTTTGCCAATGCTGCTTCAGAATTTCAAACATATACCAAGGAAATCAATTTAAATGAGTGAGATCTATTCGTAATTTTGACAGCATTTCAACTAGCAAAAGTATAATTAATTTACATGCTTTTCATCCTGAAATACAGCACCTTGGCAGTCAGAATGGCTAATGACAGGTTCATGCAAGTTGAACGTGCTTTCCTTCAACCAGAAGGCTTAAAAGGTAGACCAAGTTACAGGTATAAATTATTGAGTTATATGGCTTTTAAGCAATTAATTTACACAGTGTGATCGCTTGAAAGTTGACTTTTTGCAAATCACTGATAAGTTAAATGCTCACACATTGGTGCTTCATGTATTTACAATGGGAATTTTGCACTTACGATTGTCATATCTTCTTATTTCAGACACATAGTGTTTGCCCCAAGTATACTAAACTCCTATTTTGGGAGTGCATTTTCAAGCCTAACTGACTTGATTGAACTTGCTAAAAGCCCAGAAGACTGGGAAGATGTGAGAAAGCAATTAGCTGCAACGAGCTACTATGTGAATACAGCAGCATCAGTATTGAAATTAAATCAATTCTGAGCATAATCGTCTGATTTGTGATGTCAGCTCAATAAAATGACAATTCCCAGCTATGAATAACCAAAGTGTCTAATTACTGTAGACCTATCTATACAAATTTAAATTTAGCTTATTTTGCAAAGCACTTGCAGGAAAAAGTAACTTCCAAAAATGACAGAATAAGAAAAGTAAAGTTACTGACATTGAATTTTCAACTCAGTTACAGACAATTCCTGAGCACATTCTGTCATATAGCATAAATAAGTCTCCTTATGCTGTAATCCACACGTGTCTACTAAAATTTCTTTCGAATTGAGATAGTTTTCCCTTAATATACCAAGATCTCTATAGTTTGTGTTTTTAAACTAAGTATATTGTTAATTCACTTGTCCCAAGCAAGAAATCGTACAATAATTGCTGAACTGCACTACATGGACGCAACAAAATCAAAGGTATTTATACATTTAAATCAGTTATTTGAATGTCAGCAGTATTATTGATAATAGCATGCAGAGAAACTCTAGGTGGGAAAGCAGTAGCAATTATTCGGTCAGTGTCCGCCTCACATAATCCTTGCCAATAAAAATAACCCATATTGCTGAGTTGTCAGATATCACAATGTTAGTTTGGTCTATGTAATAAGTTTATCTTCCCACATTGATTTCATGTATGATAACAAATATCTGGGGGTAATCTTCGAAGTTGGAGAACAGCATACAACATGCACCGTCTTCGTGAAGATAGTGTGCTTTTTCTAGCAGCTGGACTATTCATAATTTTTGGTTGCATATCAGGTGCACTAATCACTAATGAAGAAACAATAACTCAGAAAATTCTGGATTATGTCAATCCAGATCAGATACGAGAATATTTACGGTAAGAACGACTCCAAAAATTCAATACCTGAAAGACATTAAAATTGTGGCGAGTTAGACCCTTCTTGTTTTTAGAGTGTATACCTATAGAGCCATTGTACAAGTCAAATTTATGCTGTAGATCCACTCAAATTGTGCTTTATCTTAACAAGGGACTTAACCATCAAGCCACATATTGGAGGATCTCTGGAAAATGATGACTTGGGCCGTTACATAGGAAACAAATGGTTGGAACATGGTTTTGATGAAGTCAAATATTACTCTTACGATGTCCTTCTTTCATTCCCAGACAGGGAAGATTATAATAAGGTAAAAAGTCTTCCATCATTTATTTTTAAGCATGAGTACGTATTTCTCGAATAAGCTCGTTGAATAATAAAACATGTTATTCGCAGGTTAACATTGTGGATGATGTCACAGGGGAAACAGTGTTTGCTGCTAAGGGAAAGCAGGAACCAGTCTTTGCACCAGAAGAATCTGACCCATTGGTTTCTCCTAATTTCAATGCTTATTCAAGACAAGGAAAACTTAAAGTAAGTCTTGCATTACACTTCTGCTAATAGATAACCTGCTATAATGAAAATTTCACCTAAATATACAGGGTGACCTTGTTTATGCTCACTATGGCCGTCAGAGCGACTTCGAGTGGCTTCACGAACAAGGAATAGATTTGACAGATAAAATTGTGATAGCAAGATATGGAAGAATATTTCGAGGAAACATTGTAAGAAATCATATTGCTTATTTTGTCATGAATTTTATAATAATACTTCAATCAAACAAGCAAGGCTACATACCAACGCGCTAGCATCGCTGACTACAGTTTACTCTACATTATAATAAAATAACATAGCCATTTCATAATTATGATTACTACATGATGGCTTATTCGTTAATTAAATAGCAAACATATTTTTATGGAATTATTATTATCTTGTGTATAGGCACAATTTGCTTCTCAATACAATGCGTCAGCCCTTATACTGTACTCGGATCCGGAAGACTTTGCGCCCCATGGCAGGGACTACGTTTATCCCAACAGTTTCTGGCTACCTGGAACAGCTACTCAAAGTGGCAGTTTATTGGTTGATGGAGGAGATCCTCTAACCAAGAATTACCCAGCCATAGGTATCATAGTCGTCTATCAAATCTACGTATATGCACTATTACGGACTAAATAGTCTTCTGTAGTTTCTATCGTGTGCCTCTGAAATAAACTTCCTATGCATTTGCCAGATTTGTTCTGCTAGCAATTTTTAAAATGAATTATCTATATTTTCATTAAATATAATTTAACAAGAGAAGAAAATGTACACAAGCTGTCAAAAGTAATTAGTCAGAGCAAATTTCACACAAATTGGCTTACAACACGCCAATACAGGCGTTCATATGAAAAATTATTTGCTTCAATGCCTCCTACCATCCTTCCATTTTCTACAGATTAATGACTCACCCTGTAAACTAAAACTATGGGCATATTGACTGTTCACCGTATGTTGCAACTTGCACAATTTACTCTTGAAGTTTGTATTCGCTCTGACATCACAAGTTTGATCATAACTTGTCATATATTAAGTCACAAGTTTAATGACATTAACAGTTGAAGTAATACGTATTACGATCCATTTATATCGGTTACAAAATTGGAATACACATGGTATTTACTTTTATTGTGTTCAACTTCCCAAAAATTTTCCAGAACTGAATCTGAATGTTAGAAAATTTTTTAAAATATCCTCATATTTTTTACTACATTATTAAATTTCCTGAATTATCCAGATTCTCTTGTTGGTAGCAACCCTGCTCACTATACATATAGCAATAAAAACCAATTTACAACAGTTATGAAGATATTAAGCTATAATGGCCTATGAAATTATTCAGATGGTGCCTACAGGATCAAACCAGAAGATGCAGTCACACTACCAAGGATCCCTGTGCAACCCATTTCTTACGATGATGCTGAACAATTTCTCAAGTAAGACAAAATGATTATCAAAAATACCCTGTCTCCTATTGGCCTATGTAACACAACATTTAAGCAGGATTATATTATTCTAGATTACTAGGTGGGGCAACACCACCTGATAAATGGCTGGGTCAATTGAACGCATCATACAATATTGGTCCTGGATTCACAAACACAAATCTGTATGTTTGGCCGTAGAGTGCAGACTATTTCCAATTTCATTTCCCCAACTTAAGAAACTTAGTTTCTGTTTAAATAACAATATTAATCACATTATGCTTCCATTCCAGGAAGGTTTTCATGGACATAAAGACAAAAGACACGCGGACAAATATCACCAATGTTATTGGGATCATAGAAGGAAATGTGGAGCCGGGTATAGCTTTATAACATCAGGATTCATAAATTGTTCATTAATAACTACAAGACTTAATAAACAATACTATGGTATTCAGACAGGTATGTCATAATAAGTAATCACAGAGATGCATGGCAGTTTGGCGCAATCGATCCTTCAAGCGCAACAGCCGCTATGCTAGAAGTTTCGCGGGTGTTTGGAGAACTGCTCAAAGAAGGTTGAAATATAGGCAGTTTAACAGTATGCATGCATGCAATTAATAAACACCACTGATGCTGTAATTCTAGGTTGGAGACCTCACAGAACTTTAATATTTGCTAGTTGGGATGCGGAAGAGCACATGGTCATTGGGTCCTCGGAGTGGGTGGAGCAATTCCAGAAAATCTTATATGACCGTGCAGTAGTCTGTCTGAACATGGATTATGCTGTTTTCGGTGATTGCAACTGTACCATTTCACAAATAGCAAAATAGATAATTATGGAATAATTCAATATCTGTGTATAGGGCAATACACTATTTTGGCATTTGGCGTGCCATCATTATATCAAACCATGTTCAACGTGGCAAAGAAGGTAACTACATGTTTTGCACCTTATAAAAGAAAGGACTATCAAAAACTGAAATATTGAGGAGTGACAAATGCAGCCATTTATAGGGGTTTAAATTTTTAATTCCAAAACATACAGTACTACATTATACTGTATGTACGTGCAATGTAAATTGTAAGTTCGCTTCATGTGACTGCAAGTTTAGCTATACAGCAGAACTCATTATGCTTGTCCTCTATTTGTTAATTATAATCTGTACTAGACAGGAAAAAGGTTTTATCTTATCTAACATGGGGAAATTTAAAATCAAAAAGTCTGAACTCGACCCTCTTGGCCTAATAACCCGAAGAGGCAATGTTCTATCTGTACAAAATTATAAGAAAGTAGAAGTTGTACTGTATGGCCTCATTATGAAGACACTAAAAAGCAACAGAAATAAGCACTTATAAGAACTTTGCCAATTGCAAATCTAGTGTACAAATATTATTTGAATTAATAAAGATTTTTGGTTGCTTTAAAGATCCCAAACCCAAATCCTGAGGAAGTCGCGCAAGGAAGGACATCAGTGTATGACACTTGGCTTCACGGAAACCCTGATATAAGCTCCCCGATATCAAACGGGTCTTCACCGAGGCAAGAGACAATAATACTCATTATCCAGGCTATCATTCTTGTCTAAAAAAAACTATAATTTCCAATAAAAACAAATTAAGAGTTCTGTCACTGGGAGCAGGAAGTGACTTCACAGCATTCATATACCTGTCTGGGATTCCAGCTTTTGACTTCAGATATGCAGACAAAGAGGTAAGTAGAGTGCATATTATGCAGTTCATCGAATTAATACCTTATTAAACTTGCTTAATATCACTATTTAGGTCCTTGCCAAAGCCCTAATGAGCTATGCACTATATCACACACTCTACGATACTTTCTACTCGGTCGATGCTCTCACCGATCCAGGATTTAAGGTGTGTCAATAAGTGTACCATTTTGTGCTTGTCGCAGTTTAATAAACATTTTATATATGATATTCCAACAAGTATCATGCTGCTGTAACGCAAATGTGGGCTGAAGCAATTCACACTATGGCGGACGCAACAGTCTTGCCTTTCAACGTAGTTGACTATAGCACGTATATAAGCAATGCATTTGAAAGTATCAAATCCCGATATGAGCAAGATTTACTGCAACAGGGAATAATCCTAGGTGGGTGAGAGAATAACTCTTGAAAATATGCCATTTTAATCAAATTCCTTCAAAAACAACTTCCTTCAAAACAGATCATTTTGCACAAGCAGTCAGCTCATTTACTATAGCAGCGCAAGATTTCCAACATCATATTTCAACAATTGATGAAAATGAGTACGTATCTAGTTACATTGCCAGCAAATAAATTGAGCTTTCCTTTTCCTATTATATTTAATACATTTGGATTCATTAAGTTCATTGGGAATTCGAATGGCAAATGACAAGCTTATGCAAGTGGAGCGTGCATTTCTGCAACCAGAAGGCTTAAAAGACCGGCCATCATACAGGTTTTCTAAACAATTTTAAATATATACAACCTGTACAAATGTTTTCTCTCTCAGGCATATTGTTTTTGCACCGAGCCAACTCAACTCGTACCTTGGGACAGCCTTCTCAAGTTTGACAGATTTAATACAGTTGGCTAAAACAGTGGAAGATTGGGAATACGTAAAAATGCAATTGGCTGCTACATCTTATTATGTGAATTCAGCAGCATCATTGCTCAAATTAGAATTGTGAATATGTAATGTTCAAAACTAATCAATACAATCTTCAACCTGGCCATCATCAGAGTCCAGTTCGAATCTGATACGCAGAGTTAAGGATAGTAATATACATATATCTGAAGTAAAAAGTTATTTTCCTACCTTTGTTGCAAAAAGATACACATTGCTGTCTTGAGGATATGAATCTTCAGCTTCTCTCGAATGCGATGCTGTTGCAGAACTTGAACCAGCAAATGCATGATGAGTTTTCAACTCCTGCATACAGATGGTCATATATTAGACAAATGAATATTGTGCATTGCATTTATCTGGAAGTTAAATACAAAATATAAGACTGCAATATTAATAAAAAAATGGGGTAATCATTTTACTAACATCATATATTTATTACGCCTACTATAAAGCAAAGTTGTTGCACATTTGAATCAATCATTTTATATATAACCGGCAAAAACTAAGCCCAATTTGCTGAACTCGGTCAAGCGCACCCGCTTTTACCAGACTGAATTGAACATTTCTTTCAAATGCTAGGAATTGGTTAGCAGTGTAAATTTCCAATTTTAAATATTGTCATGTGATTGAAAAAAATTGAGTGTTGTAGAATACATTGTTAGGCGCAGTTGGGTAAAGGGCCAATTCCAGCAAATAGATGGGCACAGAAATCACGTGTGCCAGTCATATTTAAAGGTTTCATCCAAGGGGTACTAACTACGTGGCTAGATAAATCTCATATCGTATTTACAACAATTTGAAATCCCCATTAAAATCCAAAAAACTTTTCAGCACCTGGAAAACATACAAAACTTGGAAATCTGTAAATAAACATATTCTACACTCCTATTTAGGTCAACTTTAACTGTATTTTTATATTGAATAAAAAATAATTGCAAACATGTTAATTGCCAATTTATCAGAATCACAAATCATGTAGAAAATATTAATGTCATATTTATGGATCATATGCACAATGCAAATGTACAAACCTTCATTTTTTTGTCCTGTTCTTTCTGAAGCTGAAATATTTCTGCAAGAGGTACAATTTCAGGTGGTTTGTTTCTCAATTTAGGCAAGTGAACCGCATCGCGGTCATCAACATTTTCAGCCGTTGTTACATTCTGCTTGACTTTCACTTGTGCACTTTTGGTCAGTGTCCTAATCAGAAATATTACGTAAAAACTTAATCAATCCATTTTTTATAATATTCCAATAGGAAAACACACTCATACCTGCATGGTTTAAAAACAGGCTTGTCGATGCAAAGTTGCGAATCGAATTTTTCTGCCAGAGATGAGACGTACGCATCCAAGGCTTCCGATGCAGATGAAGATGAATTAATATCATTGTCGTCAGCGTCCTTTAACACCAAAGATTGCTATACAAAAAAACAAACTGTTAACTTGTAATCACCAATTTATTTTCAGCAGCCCTTATTTTTACATTTTTCTTGCTTGCAAATTTATATTCTTTGCTTGATATTACTGCATTCACATGGTCTAAAAATATCCTTATTTTCTCTCCTTTATCTGGCAAAGTTTGCAGCAACTTCCTATGATGAAATGAATTTCAAAAATTAAGCTTTAATTTTAATTAAGTTATATAACTCTATATATACTAGATATAGGATATTAAATTAAAACTTTGAGTATAATTACTTATTGGCAAGAATTGCTTTCTGCCTCTGCTGAATATCTACAAGATCTGGCAAAGACTTCAGCTCCAAATCGCATAAATATCCTTGTTTAAATTGCTTCTCCATAAATAAAATTCTGCAAATTTCAAACATGATTTGAATTATTGGCGCGCAACGAAAAACTTATAAAAACTCGCTTAAACCAACAAATCTGGAATGAAACTGCGAAATATATAATAACAGTTACCTGTCAGTTCCGTTTACCGCACAATTGTTCTTGGTTATTGCAGCAAATAATTTCTATTTTTCAAAAATCGGGCCAAGGCGAAGCGTTATACGCTAGCAAGAGAATACAAGTGTTCACTACATTCGCCCTTATATAGGGTCCATGATTCGCCACTAGATGGCGCGTCCGTTGGAGTACTCAACTAACCGAACACGCTTGTGATGTCATCGGGCTGCCTTCTTTACTAACCCAAATCGCATTGTGACGTCATAAACGTTCATTCATCACTGATTGGCTGACTGAAATGATAGTTCCATGAGTATGGCCTCATGCTATTACGCAGTGAAGAATTGCAAAGAGCCTGTTCCAGCTGTTAATTGACATCGTCTGAAGTCGATCACTTTCATCAATCCCTCTATCACCAAAGATTAGATGATGATTGTAAAAGCGAGATTCCTACTATTTCTCTCCTTTCTTGCATGTTCTGCATCATCTGGACAGATGGTGGGAGGATGGACAAAGGGAAATGTGAACGATCCTTATGTGCAGGAAATCGCCAATTTCGCTCTTTCGCAATTGGAAGAAAAAATGTTCAACGCACAGTACAAAATGAAGATCTTCGAAGTCAAAGATGTCAGGAAACAGGTATGGGGGGAAAAACCACTGTATTTTGATGCATGTACGTATACAAAATAAAAATATGCAGACAAAAATATGCATTTTAAGTGCATGTCAACGCCCAAAATGCTTTCTTTACAAAATATTCTATTTATAAGTCAAGCAATTAAAATAAAATAAAGGCAACAAATTTAACAGCAAATTACACCCGTGTTATAAGATTGCAAACTTTACTACTTTATGATAAACAAATGCAAATAAAAAACCTTGAAATTAATTTTAACTGTGTCATATTCAAATCTGCATTTAATGTCCTTGGCGTATTACTGAATTTTCATTCTATCTTTAAATAGTACAGTCAATAACCTATATCCTGCTATTTACATGTTCCTATTTCTAGGTTGTTTCTGGGATAAAGTACAACATAACCCTGACATTAGTATCAACAAACTGCAAAAAGGGTTCACAAGTGCAATTGGAGCAGTGTACATCGATACCAGATCAAGTATAAAGTGCAGTGAGGGTTAAATTTGCGCGGAATATTTCCTAATATACTGTATATTATTTTAATTTATCTGCAAAATAGCCACAGCAAACCTGCAGCGTTGAAGTTTGGGAAAGGGTATGGCTGAAACAACGCACAGTGACCAACTCTGAATGCAACACTGGTGCAACTGCTAGTAACAGACCACATTTGCCCGCAATTGCAAAAGTATATAATCTTTGAAGACCATTTTGCATCCAGACATTATTCTATTCTATTGTAACATAATGCTAGAGGAGAATTGGTGGCGATGATCATGATGTTGGACACATGGGCATGTTCAAGAAATTTGTTAAAAAGTATTCCAAGAAATACGGAAATGGCAAGGGCAAGTGTTCGGAAAAGTGTACATTTCACTTTGCTACAAGAATGGAATAAATTTCGCTTTGTTGCAAGATCATGTGAATTAATTTGAGTCATGAAATCACTATGATTTTTTATAAAAATGATATTTACATTTTTGGTAATTCACTGCATGATGATATTTATTGGAAACTACTTTTCTGTTCAGTAAATATTTGTAAGTTACTAAATGAAATTTAGTTTCGTCTAGAAAATATGAAGCAATAATTTCCAGAAATGGGGATTTAAATTTTTTTTAAAAAATTAAGTAAATTAAATGGACGATTGCTGATAAACTTTTATTACTTCATGGTACTGTGCAGTGAGGGAATAATTACAAGTTTTGAAAAACCAACAGTTACGTTACGCATATCGGATATATTACATAAATAATATTGAAAATGAAAATTTTATTCAGCATATGTATTTGCTAAAGTGGAAACCATTCACAAAAATATGGATGAAACTTACTTAATTGCTGTGTAATCATTGATTCATAAAATAATCTAGTATCTCAAGATAATTTTGAATTAAATTATTCAATCATTCTTGTAGGAAGTATAATTGAGAATTATTTCCTGGCAAGTAGCACCAAAAACCAACTATCACGTTTTCATTCACTTCCAGAATATAACAAACGATTTAAAATCTTTCGTAAAAATATGAAGAAAGTGAAAAAGCTGCAGGAATCGGAGCAAGGCACGGCCGTTTACGGAGCTACTATTTTCGCCGATCTCACAGGTTAACTTCGTTCAAATAAAATCTCCGACTCGGAAAATAATGTTCAATTTTCTCATTCCCCCAATGTAATACGCACTAATAGAGAAAGAATTCAAACGGAATCACTTGGGAGTGAATCCTCGTTTGGATAAAGTTGGATTTCCAGCTGAAGCTACAATCCCAAACATTGCTATTCCAGACGAATTTGATTGGAGATCATATAATGTTGTAACTCCAGTCAAAAATCAAGTACTACTCCTGCTTATGATTCAAAGTTCCAACATGATATATTTATATCTAAATACGTTTGTTATTTCAGGGCATGTGCGGCTCATGTTGGGCTTTTTCGGTCACAGGAAACATTGAAGGTGTTTGGGCCAGAAATAACAAAAATCTCCTCTCGCTCTCGGAACAAGGCGAGAAGATTTGCAAAATAGTGTGTTTGGAAATCTATTAGACTTGAAAAAAAATAAGTTCTTGTCATTTGTAATTCGAAATAGAACTTATCGATTGTGACAAGTTGGATGCAGGCTGCGAAGGAGGTTTCATGACAAATGCTTACACGGAGATTATTAAAATAGGTGAGATAGAGGATTTCATAGATTGAGTTTAGGAAGGATAAATAAAAATCAGGTTAACTGGATTGTAATACTCTGCACAGGTGGATTGGAGACGGAAAGCGATTATCCGTATGATGGAGCCGATGAAAAATGTCACGTCGACAAAGCGAAACTGAAAGTGAAAATTGGAGGATATGTGAATATATCTCAAGATGAAACCGGCAAGTGGTTGACTTTTATATATAATAAAACAATGTAGTAATTGATGTTTTCGTCATTAGATATGGCCAAATGGTTGGTGCAAAATGGTCCAATTTCAATTGGAATAAATGCGAATGTTATGCAGGTAATTAAACAGATTTGCCTGTAACAAAATGTCATTAAAAATCATTGCAATATCTTTTCTTAACTACTTGCTAGTTCTACTTTGGAGGAATATCGCATCCTTGGAAATTCCTGTGCAATCCACAAAGTATTGATCATGGTGTGCTTATAGTGGGATACGGTGTCACAAGTAAAAAACTAAATTCATTAGAAATTAGATGTGTATTGTCAGCTAAAAAAAATGCTTCAAATGTACAATTTTCGCATTTTTTTAGATTCCAAAGTGTTCAACAAAACGCTGCCGTATTGGATTGTCAAGAATAGTTGGGGCACATTTTGGGGAGAAAATGTAAGATTTACAATTTGAAAATTTAAGTGAATTTCATTGTTTGATTGTTTTCTTTTTTGTTCCCCAGGGATATTACCGAGTGTATAGAGGTGACGGCACTTGCGGTTTGAATCTCATGGCATCATCCGCAACACTGTAGATTTAATTTTTGTACCTTTCGTTTA
>WWPM01016212.1:0-13951 GCA_023279145.1 Glomeris maerens | reverse complement strand
ACTGAAATTGAGCTACAAGTTGCTCCATGAGTCTATTTACAAAATTGCCATTGAAATTAAATAACTGTACGAGACGGATAACGATGTTAGCAACTTTATAATGATGCAGAAAGTTTTAACTTGTACTTTTAAATCATCAGCCTACCTTCGAAATTGCTTCATTCATTCTCGTGTAAAGTTAGTGTTCGACGAAGAATTGCTTGTGTTGTTTTCTGTTATCTTCAGCAAAAATGAGATTTTGGGGCAAAAAGCGTTCAAGTACGAAGTTTTTTTCAAAATCAAATAATGGGGATCACGTTAGCTGAAGCTATGTAATTAGGAATTATTGCGGCTGTCAAATGGGCCTTGTTCGGTAAGTACTTGAACGATTGTCACAATGGGTTTGTGTCGTTGTTTCTTCATGTGTATAAGAGCTTTTGGGATGGCCAGAGGTCAACTGTACCATTGCACTATGCTGAGCAGGGCGAAACCGCCCTTCAACTTTTATCTTCCCTTATACTGCATCTAAATCTTAATGACTTATTTACTAGACGTTTTTCCGACGTCCATCACTCAGCAGGAAATGTTTGTTTTCAGTACACAACGGATTTAACCAGAATTGGTATAGTTTTCTCTAACTGTTTTTTTTTAATTTCATTTTTTTTGCTCAGGTTGAGAATTTTTGGTGTAGGGAACAGTGAATTACATGTCATACATTTTTTTACTTTTGAGTATTTATATTTGTTTCGTGTTCACAGTCAAAATAGAAATTTCTTTATTCAAACAGTGCGTTTATTGAATTTTGTAAGCCCTCTCTTTTGTTTATTCTCCATGGCTGCACTTGTGAGATATACGAGATATTGTTTACATTGTTTCAAGTTTCAGGCGAAATATTTGTCTTAAAATTCACTAGATTTAGGACCATGAACGGTTCTGGGATTAAAATGGGGACGTCTGAGTGTGTTATCTCTCTCCCCTAGATCTTCCAGCAGTGTCGTAAAAGTCAGACTGTTATAAGGAAACTAAAAATTGTTGAGGTAATTTTATAAAAATTGTTCTTCAGTATATAGAACGTTCTCATGGGGAACAAATATGAACATGCTGCATGGGGAAGATTTATAAAATAAAGATTTGTTGGGGGCTTTCGTAAACAGTGTAACAGTGTGATGCATTTGGATATAGCCTACATTATTCAAAATATGTTATCAATAATATATTGGCCTACTATTTGCGGAACCTTAGTATTCTCTCGTAAGGACAATATGCAGAACTTCTACGTATACAGGGTGTTTCAAAACTCTTTGTAGAAACTTTCAAGGTATGTAATATGCATGAAAGCAAGACAAAAATTTCACCCTAATGTGAATGCATGTCTCGCGAAGCCGACGTATGACCCTAGGAATGAGCGGAGGAAGTTATGACAATGCATTTGTACAGTTTGGACACCAATAAGTCAACATTTATTCACAAGAGGTGTTCGAAATTGCAGCCCCCAACAAAATGACATGCGCGACAACACCTCCCTAGATTTCTTCTTGCGGGGGCACATGCAAGGCATTGCTTACGAAGAAACGTCCGTAGATTCAGATTTGGGCCTCGTAGATCGAGTTTCTGGAGCTGCTAATACAGTTCGAAACGCAACACAGGTTTTTCATTTCATCTGGCAATCAATGATTCTGCGTTGTCGCGCATGTCATTTTGTTGGGGGCTGCAATTTCGAACACCTCTTGTGAATAAATGTTGACTTATTGGTGTCCAAACTGTACAAATGCATTGTAATAACTTCCTCCCCTCATTCCTAGGGCCACACGTTGGCTTCGCGAGACATGCATTCACATTAGGGAGGATACATTACGGATGTCACGTTTCGGGGGCTACAAACAAAACCGAGCATTTGCGGACATGGGTTCATATGAAATTTTTGTCTTGCTTTCATGTATATTTCATACCCTGAAAGTTTGTACAAAGAGTTTTGAAACACCCTGCATATCTTTTCACTAAACCGTATGTGAAGAGTGTGATTTATGTAGGAAAAACTTTGAAATATACAGTGTACGCAAGTGACCACCTATACCAATATTCCATGCATTGATATCGCTGAAAAACTGTTTGTCTTATTTTATAACACATTTCAAACCGCACTGAAAATGGCTAATTCCAATTCTGCTATATAAAATAAGTGAATTTGCCCCAGTCATTGAACAATTGTGGTGTTTGATCGTTTGGCACTTGACCATTGCATGATAGTCCGATTAAGATAGCCAGATTAACTAATCATGCAGTGAGTGATACAAAGTTTGTGCACGTAGCGGTTGCTTAATAATTGACTGCATGGCCTTGAATAGGCGTTTGCAGTATATCCCCATATGACCTGAACCTTTATCCATTTCCGACATATTCTAAGATTTACAATCTAGGGGAAGATGGATGATTGTGGCATTTTTTTGCGAATTTGTCGATTTTAAGGGAACGACTTTTGCTTCTTGAACTCGGTAATTATGTTTTTTAGCTTGCAGAAAATATTAGGAGATTTTGTTTGGAGGCATTTAGGAGTTTAGTCTATGTATAGGGTGTTTTAAAGTTTGGGAGTTGTGAGTTGATGTGGCAACTGTTTATTACAATGATTTCCAATACGTATGGGCAGTGATTGATTGGCATTTAAGGATGTTGTTTCAATTCAATACGCATTTCTTACCACCTACACATCCATAATTATAACTGTACATACCACTTTAACTATTTCCATTTCAGGCACTTCAGAAGAATATTTCATGTTTTTGAAATTACATAGGGGTGTAAGATGTTTGAGGAATATTATATTGCCCATTTACTTACCAATTTAAACACGCATCATATTAATATTTGTTAATGTAAATATCTTGTTTTCTACAATACAATTTATGGGGTGCGGAAATTGTTGACGTCATTCACTCCGAATTATTGTTTGTTTTTCGGCGAAAGTAGGTTATACTGCACATAATATCAATCAGTCGCACAAGCTTGATGTCACACAATTAGAAGATATGGTCCAGTTTCGTCCTGGAATATGTTATAAACCATACTTAAAAACGGTTATCTAGTATCAAATTTATAGACATCAATAAAAAATGAGAGTGGTTATGAATCTTAATTCCCCTGCTACCGCCGTGAATGAAAAGTGCAAAAGTATTTTATTACAGCGCATGAAAAGCATTAAACACATATTATACATGTAGGTGATTGTCATAAAATTCAAATACGTTGGAGCATGCACCTCATTCACACCAGCTGTTATTGTTCCCACTACTGCCGACATGGATGCTATCAATAAATGTCACTCGTAAACTTATGATTTATACAGTATAATGCCTGGTGGAATATGCATGCATTTCAAAAAATAGTAGGATTGCTGCAACTCAGTTTACAATTTACTGTAATTTGTTTATTTTGAAGTAGTGTACCTATATTATTTTCAATAAAGTATACAATGAAAATATATGATCATGTTCTTTATAGAATGGATTTTATTTGTCCAATTTTCTTGAAAATTTATATATACATAAACTCTTCTGTATTTTTCATGAGCTGTTTGTTGAGCTTTATTATATGCTGGAAGCCTGAGCAAGATAACGCATCAAGCTTGCCATGCACAATTGAATAAACCTGTAAGGAACTAGCCGCATTAATGTTTTAGCATTTGTGTTATTGGGTTATGCATATTTGTGTATCGGGTGTCCGTAAATTCCGGTCATATTGTTAATAACTCTCAACATGAAAATAATGACATACGTGGATAGCATGTCAGAGGGTATCCATTGGTGACATCATATACAACCTTAAGGTATACCGTCAAGGTCAAATGGATTCTAATGCAGTATCTCGGTTGGTTTTTGTGAACAGTCGATAGTTCAAGTTTAGAAAATGGAGCTATAGGCCACAATATGCTGAACACTTCACTAAAAACAAATTCAAAATTTGTGTTCAAATGAAGTTGCCATGATGGCAACTTAAATTGTTTCCCTGCTGTCCCAATACTGGCTTTACCACCCAAATAAAAAGCTCACATTTTTATTTATCATTAGCTTGGCAAAAACTTTATAGAAATTCGCCAAATTTGCTAACAATATGCCTATATAATAAGTATATTTAACATCTTAGTGCAAAATTTCAGCCCAATCGATAAAATAACACGCCCGCTGCGTGACGTCATATTCATTGTTCACAAATCTTCCATACAACCATTTTATTCAACGATTCCTAAATAATTTCGGAATGCCTAGCTGCACCATGAATTTAATACAAAAGAATAGCAAGTGTCGTGTACTTTATTAATAAACATTTGAGTCAATAATATTATATTTAGAAATTTAATGAAGAAGCTAACTGACGCTACGAAGTTGCCACACTTGTGAAAATTCTTGAAACAGTTTCTGTGCACCATAATGTTTGACTTCGTATAAATTTGTAAATAAAATTCTGTCTTCGAAACTATCACCATTGCGAAAAATATTATCGCAATAGCAGGCTATTGAAATGTAAGCAACATGCAGTGAATAACAGACTGTTGATCCTAACACTGCAACTGTTAAATTACGCCAAATAGCGATGGCGCTCCACTGCGGTTGTGAGCTTTTTTCTTTGCATTAATATGACGTCGCGCAGTGGGCGTATTTATTGATAGGCTGAACTGAAATTTTGCACTAAGATGCCAAATATACTCAGGTATATTGCTAGCAAATTTGGTGAATTTTTATAAAGTTTTCGCAAAGTTATTGATAAATAAAAATGTGAGTTTTTTTGGGGGACATAGAGTATTATTTGTAGTAAATCTCAAAAGGGAACTTGATATTGTTTAACAGTATGTATTACGTTTTTGAAGGTAAAGTGAAGTCAGTATTCAGGTAAAGAAATGCTGCTGGTCATGCGTAATATATTTTCTCAATATAAGCTCCTATTATATTTTAATTAAAACCGAGTTTTTATAAACAGAGTTAATAAAACTAATCAGTGGTGTTGACATAAGAATGTATCAATTTTGTCACCCATTTTCAGAAAAAATAAACATCTCATATCAGGGATAAAAATACAATATTTGTAAAGTTCAAGTGATATCACATAGAAAATTCAATATATTTGATAGTGCCGGTTGCTAATGAATGGTCTTTCAAATCTTATATCTACTCATATTCGAAAATCAATCTTGTCACGCGAAACTAAAAGAAAACGTCTCGTTTGTCAACGAAATAAACTACGTAAATATAATAATTTTGATGTATTGCCCACATTATCGTGGCACCAGAATGGCCACAATCTCTTTATACTATATAACATGTGAAGTGTTGCAAGTTTATATGTTTAGAGCCATGCATCTTGGATCATGTCATTTTCATGTGTGATGCCACACATCATATACGCGTATGCAGGTCATACACAGTGTTGCCATATGTGAATGCTGTCAAATGAAGCAAAATTCAGACAATGAGAAACAATGTCAAAGTGATGTTCCATAGTGATTCTCCTCCTACTCCATGAAGTTCGTATATACTTAGTTATAACTGGAGTGGGGAAGGGCTCTGCAATTCGACGGTGTGAGGGTGATAAAGTGTATGATTGAGACTTTCTGGGTGGTCCAAACGTCCTGATGTATAATTTTGGCCACAAAATTCCCTTCCTCTTTCAACTCGTATGCAAAGGCAAAGACTAAAGTTCAGCTTGAAAAGGCACAGTTGTTGAGTCAAATGCGATCCGTGCATGAAGCATGAAAAGGTTGACTATCAATGGAGTTTCAGCCGAACACCTGTGTGTGTGTGCATGCGTGCATGCGTACTATTTTTAGGCAGATTATTCGACGCACGCACTCACATTTCTCATAAAAGTTTTTCTTCAAATATTACCAGTTATCCCCAGTGACGTTTCTTGAGAAGCAAGATGCCGGTTGAGGTGTATCGACCTCATGTGTTGTGATTTACTTTCTGCGGAAATACTACAACATCATAAGAGCTGTTGCTTTTTCGTCACTTTGCAAATCTGGGGTCATCCTCAAGCTCGTAAAATTGAACGTAAAGATTTTCGACAAACCACATTTGCAAATATATGGCACACTTGCACATAAATATTCTTGAGCTTGAATACCTAAACTTCACATTATGCTGTAGTACATATAGAGTCATTATGTCAGGCATATAATGTAAGTAGGATGCATCTCACAGGATGGTAGTTCCTGGTTTTGAGAAGGTTATTATACTTTGGAGAATATTCCTAAAATTATGGCGCTACCGGTTTCATTGTCAATTATATTATAAAATAAGAGCAGATATGAAATTTGCTCGCATGACAAAACTCTGAATTTATTGCTTCAAACATCTGGTATTCTATGTATTTAACCAATGAAATGAATTTTTTCATTTGCTAATTAATGATAACTTAGTGATTAATTTCACTGTTCATCATGCAAAGACAATATTCACACTGCAATGGCCTATTTAATGTGTAAACTTTTTAGTTATTCAGCAAAAGGTTAAATAAACTTAAATGCTCTCTCGCAATATTAGCTGCTGATTCAAACAAAGAAAATGAAATGGGATTTGAATATATGATATATAGCAAACATTAAAAATAATTAATTATTCTCAACATATCTCTATTTTTATAGCCATCTAAACCTTGTGGTGAGGATAACCACGTTTGTAACTGGTATGTATAGTAGACCTATCAGGGAGAATTAAATTTTAATCGCGGTTTGTTTAATGTGTGTGTGAAATGGAAAGGGTTCATTACAGGATAGTATTTTCAATCTCCCCCACAAAAGTTTATTGTTTGCAAAATGAGTAGCGCAATATCATGTTGCTTTTCACTTCAGAATATTAATATAACCCTTGAGAATGAGCTTTTAGCAAATTATGTTTGTTGGCCGGCAAAACATTCGGTTGAAACAAAATATAAATTGAAGAAAATAAACAGTGTTTGGACCCACTAAATTTAACTGATTGCTTATTTTGTCAGCTTTTTATAACCAAAATTTATATTATAAAATAACCCATATTTTCTAGTGTAACCTATATGTGACTTTACAATCGTATTCAGGGAAACTAGCTATTTTGAGTTGACGCTATTTTAAGTGAAATACGATAAAACTAAAACCACGTTCAATGTTCAACTAGATTAGAAACAGTTGTTGGCCAGAGTAATATTCTGGGTTTGCACACAAATATAGGGAAGAGAGGATCATCATTTCAAACTATTTTTATATTGGAATTTATACAAGACAACAAACAGGAAAATAGTTACATTGTAACCTTTGTAATTGGAAAAAATAATTTTGTGGTAGTTTCAATTTAATAGTCTTTGGGCTATACAAGAGATGGCCATTGTAAACCCTTTTGTTACAAGGCCATGTGGGCGTGAACGAGGTGTACGCATGCGTGCTGGGTACATTGTGCAAGTTTTCGGTTGACATATGGCTGATGTCCATCTGTCAGTAGCCCTTCTCGCATTGACAGGCTACAGAATATATACAATCTTTGCTCTTTGGTCTACAGGGTGGCCCATTGCCACCTAATGCACACGCCCTTTGCTGCACCTGGGTGTATCTTGTGAGGAAATGATGTTAACTTTCAAAAATTTGTCATGTGCACTTGGAGATTCAACGGAGCGTTTGTCATTTGTCATTCAAACCGTAGTTGTAAACATTTTACAAGTTGAACTGTAATGTAAGCTTCATGTCCAAATAGTTATGGACAAACGTTTTGAGCTTGGAAAATTTAAATCAAATAATAATGGATTGCTGAAGTGGCCGCACTGAATTATGAATCACACTGCATACAGGAAAATGAAAGTTTTTTCTATTCCCTAACAAAAATTGTTGGCTGTCACATGCATGCCACATGCCTGCAAGGCTGCAAGTGAAACATTCACAGCTTTATTGCAGACCTGGGACAGCTTTAAAATTTGTTTGTTAGGGTTGCCTGTATTTGAAAATAAAGTTACTGTAGAAGGAAACATTATTATAGGGACTATATTGAATGTATCAATATCATAAAACAAATTAGTCACTTCATGCCCAACAAGGGTTTGTAACTTTGTACTTGAAATAGTATTTTCACAAAATTTCTTCGCTATTGCTAGAAGACATGCTTCACCGAATTTTCACTACAGGGTGCTTAATTTCAACATTTGAAAGTCCATTTGTGAAAGGCAAGTGCATGCAACAACAAATTGTACAAATTGTCACTTGACGTGAGTCGCATAACCGGTAAATGCATGCGAAACACTTCGGCGATTGAAGGGCGTTGTCGCTTGTATTATGGGAAACTTTTTAAGGTCATGAAGAAAAACGTGTTCAAGAGACCTAGTAGACAGATTATCGCCAGGATACATTTGTAAAAAGCTGGTATGAATTTGACAAATTTTGACCCCTTGCGTGAACGACGAATCGTGATGTGCATATTGCTATATGGACTGGAGTGTGTTTAGTAGCTACATACGGAGAGGGATAGGGTAGGTCGCCAACCTCCCCAATAAAGAAAGGGCTCTTTTCACTTAGCACTTTTAATTCTAAAGCGCACACACACTTGCTGAAACCACAATGCATGCTAAGCTAGCACGGATTGCATTTCTGTTTGTCTCAACATTTACAAAGATGCCGTCTACAAATTTTCCTTAAACAAATTAAGTTATGAAGGTAAAAAGTATTTAAGCAAACAAACCTTATGATAATGCTTCAGTGACAAGATAGATACAACATTTTGCAATGTAGCCTGTACAATAAATGCTTTAATTCAACGCGAATTTCTGATCTAAAAATGTGATCGCTCTAATATTCAATGTATTATACTTCATTTTGAGATTTGTACATATGTATGTCTAAAGATGAATTAGTACTAACATGGCTACAGTAAAAGTTTTATTCATTCCAGATCTCCTTAAATATTTACAAGAGTTTCAGCAGATGGAATATTTAAGAAAAAGTACATTAATCATGTGCATCTATCTACACATGTTTCTTACACAGTACTTATTATAACAAAATCTCGTTTTTTGTTTGATAATATTGTATTGAGTATATTTTAATGGCTTATTTTCTAACCGAGTCAAATTCAAATTGAGGGTAAAAGAAGAGGCTTGGATTTGGTGGGGATGTAAACTGTAGATAAGTATGCAGTATATAGCTGCTTGTGTGGAGCATATCTTCATCTTGAGTGGCGAATTGCGTTTTGCTTTCTCTGTCAACATTGCCAAAATGCATATGCTCGGATCTGGTTACAAGAGGTGTTTTTTTAGTATTACGGGAAATATGATTTTAAAAGCAAGAATTTTTCGCTCTGAAGCCAATTCTACGTAGTTTCTTACAAGATGCTTACATGCCGAGACTTTGTGTTAATTTTTTTGCCGCCCTTGAAGAAGCACGCCGAGGACAAATGCAATATGTTTGTTGCATCTCTTTTTTTTAGCATGCCACTTTTACACTTATTTCTTGGCAGTGTGATTTGCGACGCTAGTCGCACGTGTCAACACTTGTAAGGCCACAAGCCAGCTCTTTCTTGAGTCGCTAAAACCGACACCATGTCTTCTTGGTGTCTTCTGCCTTTTTACGATGCATCCCTAAGAAATGCAGCATCCGAAATGGCGCATAATTCAAAATAAGTAGCTTCCATAAATAAATAGGAATTTTTGCCGCAAATGTATTGTATTTATAGACCGTTCGCCACGACCTAAACATAAGTCATTCTATATTACTTCTTTTTTAAATGCAATTAACAATATTATTCAACACGGGATCATCCAAGTTATAAAGTAGGTTACCTACAGCTTGATAACATTTGTTCCTCTGTAGTAGTATATTGGTATACATACACATAAATTTCCACTAAACCGTTGTCCAGCTTCATAGTATGCAAAAAGTTATGGAACATTGTTAATTTCCGTATTCAAATTATGCCTAGGGTTCCAAAAACAGTGTGAAATTCCCTTGGAGGAAAATAATTTTCGTACCAACTTTTATTCGAAATGCAATTATACATGTTAATAAATTTATATTCAATGGAGTCGTACCATACAATCAATCTAAATCATCTTAGATTGTTGCTGCATAACATTATGGAAAGTCATGATTTATTCATTAAAGTTGTCAAATGTCTGCATACTGAAATGTGAATATGAATAGCAGAATACATATTTTAATATTTTAAAACGACTGTATAATAACACCCACGTTGAAAAAGCGAGCTTTGATCATTGCTTTGATTTTGCATTCGCCGCTCTCCATTTTCCCTTCCCAAGATGCACTATTTTTTGAATTTTTTGCTTCCAAAATCTCAGCCCACACATTTAAGTAGGAGACAGCCTTTCATTTGCTCATCCTGCCGCTCTTGTTTCTTTTCTTCTGAACACTGAAGCAGAATATTTCAATTTGAACCATTCGTATGTCAGTTTTTTTTGCTTATATCAATGTTCTGCGAAGTTGGGGGCCTGATAATCGATGCCCAATGCTTTTCCCAACTGATAACCCTGCATGATGTCACTCCTCAACATACACAGACTGTATAATACAAGTGCAAGACCAAAGCACGTTCACTGGCTTTCTCTGTTGGACCACCCAGTGGAAACTGAACCGTTGACGAGCAAGTTAAAGGCACTTAGATTGTTATATTGACCTGTTTTCCTTAGGGCCACGGGAACCCCTAGTAGAAAAAAGTTCTAAATCATGTTTCTAATTACTTCCTATTTTCTATGTCGACATGGAGTACAAATTTCCGCAATTTGCTCCACAACTAGCAATCTGGAGTGGATCGCCTAATCTGAAACATGGTGGGAAAAAAGACGCCATACATTGATTCGCTCTCAAAGAAATATCCCTGCAGGCGCTCCGCAAACCATGAATTAAAAGATAGTTGTATTCTGTACTACTATAGCTTTGCTTCCGTTGTATAATGCGTAAGCTAGGGGATTTTTAGAAAATTGTTTTCAAGTGAAACGGCTAATGTCATTTCAGGAATCACTCTATAGGACGAAAATAATGCCACACAAGAAGTATAACAGAAATACATAGATTCTTATGTTCAAGATTTTTGGCTTTCTACTATTTATACTATTGAATGTAACGTACACAATTTTATATGCACACATGTACATTTTTGCATTTGAAATGCAAGTATATTTGCTAAACTATTTCACTTATTTGTTATTATTGAGATTGATGCTCCTAGATTAAGAAACTTGCAGTTAATGGAAGATTAAAAATTATGACTTCCAGGAACATTTAACCGGGCTTTCCTATGTTTACCTTGCCTGAGACGTTTGATCACTCACAATATTGTCACAGAGGAATTAATCTATCAGATCTGTTGGGTTTATACTTCCTCCCTTCCATAAGGGCAGGTAGCCTTGTAATGCTTCCTTTACTCAAATAAGAATGGTTGCACTCAATACAGTCCAAGCCACAAAACTAATAAATTCTCAAGTGTAGCAGTAATTAGATAAAACGCAACATAATTAATCTCTGGCCGAAAACGAGCGTTTCTCACACAAAACTAAAAGTGGTTCTACAATTTCATTGTGTTATGGATAGTTAAGTCTGTGTTAAAATCAATGCTATATAGCAACCATCCAGCCAGTTATACAGAGTTTTGCGTATGCACTATGTTAATAGCGTCAACTTTGACTGGTTTCAATTTCAACTCTTAAATTCACTAGCTGGCACACTGATGCAACAATATCGTTGCGAGATTAACCATTAGTGAAATTCAATATGAAATGAAGGCGGGCGGGTAAAGGATTATAATTTGTTTTCTACACCACAACTTGTCAAAAAGTCGAAAAACAAGTCATTTCCGATTTTTAGATGGCGTCCAACCAACATGTAATTAGGTCTACATTTTATGGGGCTGGTATCCGTTGTCAAAGTGCTGGTCCAATAACTTTAAAAGCCGCGCTGAACAAAGGAGGTCCAACTGGTAGCTACTATGTGATGTGTATAGTGGCATCTGTTTTCCGGACCGAATTGGTGGTCGGATGGAGACTACTCTGTTGCTTTCCTTTTCCGTCTTTTCCTGTCTTTTTGGTCGCCATCTTGATTGTCGTCCATGTCAAATTCGTCAACTGGGGACAAAACTTCCGTCACTCAGTGTAGCTGAGTCAATAGTCCATCCCCTCCAATGCCACTTTCTGGTCCAAATGCACACACAGTACCCTCCAGTTGCTTGTGTCCTTTTACTCGTGGACACCCGACTGGACGGCGCCATTGATTAGATTTATCTCATTGATAGTCTACTATTATTGAGCTCCAAATGCATCCATAGGCTTGTACAGAACTCGTGAAAGATGTGTAAAGCTTTGTTTGCGTCTCATGTAATAAGCATGAGAACCAGCAAGACAAAAAAGAGAGTTTAACCTACACTTGATAATTTATGCGTTCTCTGATAACTGTTGATCATAGCGAAATCCTGTCAATTAAGTACGTGCCAGACGTATGGAACAAAAATAACTTTTCAAGGACGCCATTTTATTTTTTATCCACATCTTTTATGCGTAAGTTCGTGCGAATTGTTCAAGATAGAAACAAGATTTATTTATGCAGGGTACCTGTATCAAGATAAATTTTATAGGCCATTATTACAAAAATCGCTGATATTTTGAGGAATATAATTCGTTTTCTATCTCAAAAACAACTAAAGAAAGACTAGCAATGTTGAATTGCAATAAATACAATAAACCTCATTTAATATTTCGAAATACAGCCTCTGATTTCGGACAAAATTTTAAACATGTTTAATTTTCCAAATTCCAAATTCAACAGCTTGATAATGTTTAAAATTTTGTCTAAAATCAGAGGTTGTATTTAAAAATATGAAATGTAGTATGTTGTACTAATTTGATGATGGGCTACAACGGTGCAATTGGTATTGTTGGTCGATCTTTACAATTTTTTGAGATAGAGAGCGAATAACCTCGAAGATAACATTCAATGTCTAATCGAATATCACCCTCGGATTCAAAATATGTATCAACTTTTTAGATATAAGTTTATATTGCTTTACTCAAAATATCAACGGTTTTTGTAACAATGGCCTACTAAACGTTATCTTGAGATACCCTGTACCTATATGGGGAGATGCAACTGATAGAAAGGCAAAAAATGAGTGAAAACAATAGAATACTGGCAATCTAAGTATTAACATTTTCGTTTTGAAAGTTTTCTAGCTTGCTCATCTTATTGTATTACACTTGCTAATTTTAAATATAAGCCACTCCATCCAGAAATTAAGTGATGCACCAATTATGGGCTTCTATTCCATCTTATGTCTTTGCCTTGACAGATCTGGCAGCAATTTGAAACCTGGATCAGATTCGGCTGGCAACAAATGGTTTTTATCGTTGTTTACGACGAAGACAGTAAATAAAAAATGTTAGTTGGCGCGGTGATCAATATTTAATTGGATACCTCTCAATGAATCACACGGGACGGGACGTTGATGACTTTTTGGAGCCATATAGCTTTTATAATTAGTCGTAAGTTTCACAGACACCACTCATTTTCATTTTTAGTGGTTGCATATATGTATAACTAACTGCAAGCCGTTTGATTAGGATAAATTAATTCCACTTCCGTATTATTTGAGCCTTTAAAGAACCTATGAATGGCGGCCTTGTGCGATTAAATTGGCTCCATTATGGCGCCTGGTGTCCTATTATGGGCAACCGGCATTTGCTTTGTAAACAAACATGTTGGCGGGCAAATAACCCAAGGCTTTGTTCACTAGGATTGGCCAACCAAATTGCTCGTTTTACTTTCTCAGAAACTTTTGTCCAGCAACTGACCATAGTCCTCAATTTCACTAACCCCCCCGCCTCACTTTCCAGCAGCCCAAAAATTTATCCCTCTTCTATATTGTTACTTGCCCCTGATGTGATATTTAAGTGCACTGCTTACCTTTTACAAGGTTGCAGAAAATTTGAAGATATGGAGAGATTCACAATCGCCCTCAAGTTTTTCTTT
>WWPM01016208.1:0-15014 GCA_023279145.1 Glomeris maerens | reverse complement strand
ATGTTGAAAAATTCCGTTACGAAAGCTCAACACGAAAGAGAATTTAATTTCGCCGTCTTTTTTAAATAAAAAAAGAAAACCACTCGTTTTAGAAACGTTTCCGCTGAAGGAAAAAAATGTTACATGACATAGTTATAGTTTTATTTCTTTGAAATTGAGACACTTCAAATTACCCTCAATTGAAAAAATACGTCTTCGTATTTCGTCTTGAGCAAGAAGCGACTCAATAATTTGCTTTTGCTGCGTAACGTAGGTACAAGACGGAGAAGCGCTCCTTTGATATTTCAGACTAGCAAATTGCTGGCAATGTAAATTTTGTGACTGGTGTCAAGACTTATGCTACACAATTTCTACTCGTTTAAACATCGGCGCTGGAACCTGTTACTGCAAATAAGTAATGAGTTCTGTTGTGGCATTTATATTTTAAATTACGCGCACGAACACAGGTGCAATGGAAACATTTTGTGGCATGCACAATTAATTTCGATTTGATCTGTTATGCCATTTACGCTTCCTTTTACAATATCCGCATGCAGTTGCCACCAAAGTGAATGGACATATTTGTACGTGACTGATTTAGATTCCAAAAATTCGTTGCCATTTTGGGTCGTCATATATTCATGCTCGTTTTCCAGTGGACCCGGTTTTATTGCAGCTCTCGTTTCCCATCCAAACATCATTAAATTATATTCAGACATGCTTTCCGCAATGTTATCCTCGTATTCTTCGATTTAAGGGATTTGAACATTAAATTGAATGCATGTTTTTCGAAAACATGACGTTGCACGCTGCACGAAAATCGATACATTTGCTATCGATAGTGTCCTTCCCTGTTTTAAAATTGCAGCAGCTGCTCAGAAGCATTTCAATTCATTTTCTGCGCCGCCATGATTCAAGGGCAGAAGCTTTTCAAAATTGAAACTGCTGTGACTATCATCATTTCAATTTGGAATATCAAAGTTTCGAGATGTGTCAAAAATATTATGCAATTTTCTAGGTACCTGTATATGTGACTCTTTGTACGAAAGTACTTACAGTACTTGAGGTACAGTATGTATATCATCCAATTAATATACAGGGTAGGGCATAAATAACGCCTATGTGAGAATAACTTGTGAACGGTTAGAGATAGGAACTTGAATGTGATGAGGGAAATTGATCAGCGGTACTGGGCAGTTCCGGTACACCAACCGGAAGTGACCTCAGATACGTTCGTCACAGTCAGCATAAACGAAACTGTCTTGCCAACAGTGAGGGGCGGCGACGTACAAGGCAGGGAATGGGGATAGCAGCGAAGCCTGCACGTAATTGCGCCCGCCTTGTACGTCGCCGCCCCTTACTGTTGGCAAGACAGTTTCGTATGGACTGACTGTGGTGCACGTGTCCGAGGTCACTTCCGGTTGGTGTACCGGAACAGCCTAGAACCACTGATCAATTTCCATCATCACGTTCAAGTTGCTATCTCTACCCGTTCATAAGTTATTCTCACACAGGCGTTATTTAGGCCCCACCCTGTATACCTCAATCCTCAAGTACTGTAAGTGCTACCAAGATTGCAGTGTGAGGAAAGGGGGCGTGCCTATTATTCAGAAAAGCAGAATTGCTTTATAGCAATTAGTGGGGTTGGGCAAGTGTGTTTGTACCTTGGTCGCAGTTACAGTATATTTGATGTAGTAATATACTACATGTAACTTAGATACTTTTTCTGATATCATTTAATGTACTCCGCCTCTCATAACTTGTAGACATAATTTGCATTCATTTTGATTTCAATACGAGACGTTTGTTAAGTGCGACCAATAATTGTTATATTCTTCTTTATGTTGAAAGTGCATGAAGAATCTTAGCAGGAGCTGTTACATATTTTCTATGTTAGGTATTCCTAATTCTGAATACGATTTTGTGTTTCTGGCTTGCTCAGGTACAGACTGGCAGATTTCACTTTGCGCAGTTTAGAAATAATGTTTGAACTGCCCTTGCTTATGAAACAGTCGTCCATCATGGATTGACAAAGTTGAGCATTGGAAAACGCAAACAAGCCGATTACGCAGCGAGCCAAAAACTGTTGCAAAGGCTTTGCAACTCGGATCAACTGGGCCAAATGGGGGGAAAAAAGTGCATATCTTGTGAGGCGAGCTGTAAAAAAGATGCGAGAATCACTTAGTAACTGAGAAGAGAAGGAAGAGGAGTGACTAAAGCTTGTTCTTCCTTCTTGTCTCTGTAGGCAAGTAGAAGAGCCAAAAGACGGCAAACAGGTTATTTGCAACGGCGCCCGATTTTTACGATCTCTAACCACTGCTTCTCTCATTCTCAGTATTTTCCCGAGCTTTTCCTTTTGTTTGTTTGTTGTTTTTTGTTGGAGGAATGGGCAGGGGAAGGGGTAAGTAAGCAGGATCTATCCAATGGCTTGCAAACACACGCCTCCCATGCAATTTGACAACTTGGGGCCATATAAATAAGGATACATGGGCCTTTTTGTGTGTTCTGTGTGAGTGTCAACAACTGCTATTTTTGTGTATGACATGGTTCTGGCAGATGCTACATCTCCGAGCAACACATGGCTCTTATAATAATATAAATACGTACATTGCTTTGTGCACACACACCTTCTTCCTGTTTCTATTTCTTAGCTTAAGATAAGATCCTAATTTCGAACATTATCATTGCGGATTTTGCCACTTAATGCAATCTAAGGGATGAACAAACAACTGACTGTTATCATAAATATTATTGTACAATTTTGTATGATATAATTGCAAAGCTAGCGTAATCAAATGTTGTTTGGAGCATCAGTGTTTACATTGCAAAATTATGATTTTGAGGAGGAAAAACTGAAATTGAAAACCACAAATAACATTCAAATATAATTATTGAATCTAAAACAAAATAACCCAGCCAAAGATACTTACTTATCTAGGTCTATACACCTCAATACAAATCGTATAACAATAGACTGCCTATATAGTAATTATTAGCATGTAGTAAATAGTTAGTATCCTAGTGAGTGGACAATATAAGACTGTAATAACCGTGATAGGTATTTCATTTGCCTTGCTTGCTAAACTTGAGACAGCAATGATTTTATTTAATGTATGCCTATTTAGTTTCCTATTAGACAATCCGTGCAGAATTTTGAATTTCACAATTTTATTAAGATTGAAGGCTAAGTTCTCGTTTGTCACTGGAATTTCAATATAATTAACTACGACAACAAGCAAAGTTACCATTTTATACGGTATATAAAAACTGTTCTAATAAAAATAAATATTGAATGGTGGAATGTGGCCAAATGAGAATGAAAGTTCCTAAAAAAAATAATTACATTTCGCCATGCACAGTACAACTATTTTCCCATTTTTTTCCATCACTGATGTAAGAATATTGCAGACCACATCGTTACCAAGAACTCATTTCATACCCTTTGTGTTTCCGCTATAAATTTGCACATTACCTGGTAGAAGTAAAGAGCTTTTTTCGATAGCAAAACCACCTGATAAGGTAAATAACGGGACTTAACTTTATTTCGGTTATCCTGTGGGGTATTTTGGAGGGGGGTTTGAACATATAGAAATAAAGTATTATTCTCTTTTAGTGACCTCGTATGGTCTTTCAATAAATTTCGCTTTAGCCTGCAGCGCAGATAAAATAAAGATTTATGCTACCTGTTGACTCAGCAATCCTGATATTGATAGATCTAGAATTTTCTGAACACATTTTCATCAATGTTACATGCAGTACCTGTTTAACCTGTCTTTTGTGGAGAATGATAAATAATGCGAATTTATCATCGAATATTTTTCGTTTCGTGTCCGAGAAAAGAACTTGGGATCGATATTCTGTTGATACATATTTTGCAAAAGGTTCTCTGAAAGTATACACTTTAAAGCTCGAATTATTTTGTATTGATGATTTGTAATTAGGATATGACAGGATAAGGAATGTGTCCTCTATATCATAAACCTTTTGTCTGCTTTTATGTGAAATTCAGCTAACTTGTAATTTTTGTGAAAAATATATAGGTCTATGAGTTTTCATCTATAATTACATAGGTAATCAAATGTCAAAATCACGTGACATACATGGCGTTAAGCTTTCAAATGAATACCCTATTATATTTGAATTTACACATTGGATGCTCTTTTAACGGGTATTGGTTATTGGATGAAATACAATTTTTCAATGTTAAATTGTCCAATTGCATGCCATGTTCTTCCAACTAATGTCGGAGTTGCACAAAATACGCATTCCTTGTTCTTATGTTTGCACCAATCTTGAGGGAAACAATCTCCCCTTTTAATCTTGCCAGCCAAATATGATTGGTTGATCCGATAGACTCCACTACCATGATTGATTTTATCCGTTGTTTGGTATTTCTTAAATTAAATGTTGTTACCATTTTTTTAAGCTGAACATGCTAAAGATATTTTATTCTAATTGATTACGTTGTGTGCATCACAGTCGTTGGATAAACTGCAATTGACCGCATCTGAATTTGACACCATATAAATTTTTTCATTTTTGAAAATATATGTATGTACCACCTGCATTATTCTTGTTGTATAACATAAGGAGGAAATTTCAAAAATTTCGCAATTGAAAGCATATCTCAACAATTTTATACTTGTTTTATTCCAATAATTTAATTACCCATGGTTAAAACCTCTCAAAAATAATGTCTGATCAGTTTGTTGTCCATATGCATTCAAACTACGTTTCAGTGGAAATAACAGGTGCTATTAAACATGCTTGCATGATTTGACCACTATTTTTAGTCAACAATGAATGAATCTACCGATAATGTATTTGCTGAAAATGACTATTATATCGCACGAAATTTTCAATTAGATTACGTTTTGGAATTTATTCTTCATATGCTGAAATATTATTTTGAAAACTTCGATTAAAATCCATCAATCAAAATATGACATTGAAATTTCGATCTACAATGTTTTACATTATTTATTATCTCATTTCAAATGCAGGTTTAAAATAAAGGGACTATTATTTTCTACATACACTCGCTATGTTTGATAAATGTAATAAATATCGACATTTTTAGCGGATTAGCACTTTTATATTTCGCATCAATAACCACAAAATTGCCTCTGCGCGGTTTTCTGTTCTCATTTGGCTCGACTGTTACTTTCGAGGCACTCATCTTTTCGTGTATATTTATACACTGATATAAGAGCCATTGGGGATAGTATTTTTTGTTGTGGAAATTCCGCCACCGGATTGGCCCTAAGTTTATTCGACATATTCGCCTAAGGAGTCATCCGGAAAATGCGACACGACTTGGCACTCGCAATGACCACATCTCCGAGGTCTCAGGGGTGTGTGTGTGTGTCTGTCTCTAGTAGTTTCTACTCGTCAGAGATCCCAGTGATGTTGCGACATCAACACAACCAAAATGTCGATCGAGTATAGCTTGGGAACTACAGTAAGCCTAGTAAATAGAAGACCGCAACACTGCCTATAATCGTGGAGTTAATCTTTATTACCCAACCTGCAATAGTGTGTGCATCACTATCACACTTGAATTGTCTCATCTGAGGCATCAGTTTCAGTCCACCTATATGTATATATGTACACATATTTCTCTGCCATCATCGATTACCCTATACTAGCTTTCATCATCTTGTTTCACATCTCAGTTGTTCTTGGATCACCGACCGGATCCATTCATTTAATGCAGGATTTCTTGGAATCTTAACTCTGACAAATACGAATTCAGAGCTGAACTACTATTTTCTCGGAATGAAGCAATTATTCATTTGATTTCTGTTCTAACAATCCTGATTTGAAACATTTTAGTTTAATGCACTACGCCATCTGATGGTGTGCAATAGAATGTCAAATTTGTTATACTCCTACACTGAGTGGCCAAAAGATTATGACCCCCCTGACGTTTTTCTGGAAATTAGCATTGATTTCGCTGCAGTTGTTAGAGGGCCCAGCCATATTAAAAAAAAATATGAAAGCAGGTTGTTATGCAGGAGTGGGTTACAAGAACATGAGGGAAACTTCAACTTGCTTCAATGGCCCCAACAATCACCAGATCTTACTCCAATTATACATTTGTGGGGCGAGGTTGAAAGATCCATCAGGAAGCTGCATGGTTACACGACCATCAAATATCACAACTGAACGGTGCAATTCATCAGGTATGGTATCATATTCCTTGCCTCACCTTTCAACACCTTGTGTATATAGTAAATGCCAAGAAGATTAGTCGCAGTATTGGAGGCAGAAGTTGGCCCAACGAAGTACTGAGGTGGATAGTCATAATTGCGAAATTATAGCTAAAATCGCTCTGCTGTTATGGTAATCAACCTGCTCCCCTATTTATGTACAATGGTCTGGCCCTCTACCAGTTGCAAAACATGGCTAAAACCTCTCTACTGTTATGGTAAACAACCGGCCTGCTTCCATATTTTTTTAAGTATGGTTGGGCCCTCTACCAACTGCAGCAAAACAAATGCTAATTTCCAGAAAAACGTCAGGGGGTCATAATTTTTTGGCCACTCAGTGTATATGGTTAAATGAAAAACATGAGATTATGATGTATTCCTTTCTCACAAGTAGATAGGTCACCACGTGTTTTAACGGACAACTATTTAGTTTCGACTCTTTAGCACAGAGTCATCATCAGGTCATTTCTCTTTAAGCCAAGTGGTAAATGATATTGATACATCAGTCAGTAACTTTGTTACTGTTTTAACACGATGCATTGGAGCAATACGTGCTTATTTTTTGGTGAGAAGAGAAATTTATCATCATGCTAATAAAAAGTATATGCCGGCTGTATCTGTTAACGTGTACATGCAAGTAAAATATTAACATTTCTATCGTCTCCAATATTTCAGGTGACATTTCAGCACGTGTACTAATTGCCTAAATCGTGTATTTTGTTGGAATATTGAGGCGCACATTCAATGAACTCATAAAAATCGAAGTTCCTGTACATGAAGTTGCTTCAAAAAGGCATCTGTAGTTACATACCTATTGTATAGGGTATGTTATGTATTGAAGATTGTATTGGTATAGAAAGAAGGTTTTCGGTCTATACACAAATATAACAAAGCATGGTCTGTGAACATCCCTGGACGGAAGGAACAGCTCCCTAGTGACGTTGCAGTACAGTCCACAGTCTCCACATTTTCCCTGTACCAACACCTTTGTAGGCTGCATTATATAGCATACAGTGTGTATATGTATACATGGCCACTGCTAGTGTCACTTTCTACAATCTTTTTAATTTCCGGCTCTACTTCCGGTTTGTTCAGCATGCTCGATCTATAGAGCTCCCTTCCTCTCTATCTCTGTTCGGCTTCATGTACGTTGCTGGCCAAACATTTTGCAGCTCACCAAAATATGCAACTTTTCCGAATTGCCATCACAAATTGTCGGCCAACCAATGGCGAGGTGCCTCCAATTTTCGCCGTATAAAGTTAATAGCGGACGATGCAGCGATTAAATGCTGCGTAAGCCATTTTAAAATCATTAACAGATTGCAGCTGTATTATGCGCCAATGTGCTATAAAAATTGAACGAATGCAGTTTTCAGTGTTCGTTTTCTCTCGTCACAAAACAATGAAAATTGCCTTCATATGCATGGCAGATATAATGAGACCCAAATTTTCCACTATGCATATGTGCCTATTGGGCGGAAACTTAAATTGCTTTTGCGAACGACTTTGCCTTATAAATGATTTACACATATTAATTATGCCTCAAACATGTTATCCAAATGCAACGTGTAACTATTTTATTCCTCAGTTATTGATGTGAAATGTGAATTACGTGCCGTAAGTTGCTTCCAAATCCAAAAATGCCTGAAATATTAATGGCATGTAAAAAGAGGACATTAAATTCTGCTGAACCCTGTCATGAAATGGTCTGTTAAAATGTTTTGTTCATTAAATTGTAATACTGTGTGCTGAATTTTTGGCGCCACAAATTGTGTACATTTACGCAGCAAATAGTTATTTTCGAGGAACTGGCAATGTTTCTGCTAATTGCAGCCATAACTATGTGAGGGCACTGATACAACACAAATAATTAATTAAACAACATTTTGTCACAGGTGCTATTGGGGAAAGTGTAGCTTACATTGTAAGTATAGGTTGGTACTATGAAAAGCAAAGTAATTTCCAGCCACCAATTGCCAAAGCTTCTTAATTATTGTATAAATGGAATTTCATTATGGCATGCTGATTATTAACTATTGAAATCGCTTTAAGACTTCAACAATTGACTTCATTAATATTGATTCCTTCTTATTTAATTGCAGAGGTTGCTGCATGATGCGATAATATCTTCGTATTCTATGCTGTGATGCAATCGATCCAACATAACCAGTAAGTGCACTTATTTACTGTTTATAAACCTCGCATATTGTGGTTTTAATTAGTATAGGCTAATTGGACCATGTGCATGATAAATTGCTGTTGAAAAATCGGCCTATGTATCAGATTTACTGTGAACTGTACATAATTTGGATCTGAAATAGCGATGACCCCTAAATGATGTGTAGAGCACTTGCTTGCATAAAACGGACCTATGCTCACTTGTGGATCACCTATATAGACCTACAAGCCAGATTTTTGAACACGTGACATTTTGGTAATGTCTTTGATCCGATATTAGAGAGTTTAGTGCCATTGGTCCGATATGGCCTGCCTTGAGGCTAACCCATCTATCACGCAGGCGAGTGTGAGCCTATCTTGCGTATATAAAAGGGGTGAAAGAAATATTTGTGCACTGTGTGGGCCTCTTTTATGGAAGCAATGCATGGTCCTTGGCCCTGGTGGCAACGGCGGTATTCACCGATCGATATAAGGCGTCTGCACCAGAAAAGCAGGGAATCATTTCTGGAATGACGAGTTATTTCCTATGTCTACAAACGGCCTTCTTATTTCACAACTGCTTTGCCAACAAAACAAACTATATAAATGAAAATAACAATGCATATGCATTACTCTGTGCACACACACGCACTCAACAGCGTTTTGCAATAAATTTGATATGCCCTGTAGCTGTATTTGCCGGTATAGTGGACTTTAGCCTGAAAATATCAAGTTTACTATTCTCTTGTTTAGTTATGTTTACACAATCAAATGTAGAAGACTTGTACTATTTTAATTTAATGTGATACCTAATTATATTCTTTCCATCAGACATCGTGCTATACGTTTCATTAAAATCAAACTATGCAAGTCTGTGACAAGTGCAATGACTTGTAACAGCATTGCACTTTAAAATGTTGCAGAATTCTTCAAGTTTTCAAGTGGTGCCAGGCAGAATTTCTTTATTGGACGCTCGATCCAAGTGTAAATTCTTGTTAGTAATTAATTTGTAGGCTACTGACAGCTGCTTGACTGTTATGCCAAGTCCACTTGAAGCACAGTTGGATAGAGAAGAGCAGTACAGTAGACTGCTTCAGTGCGCCTTCTGAATTATCAGCCAGAATGGCTAACGAAATTCCGGTGATGACGTCATTACCGGAAGTGAGTTTGCGGAATGGTGTGGCCGTTCGGCTTTATCAGTGTGTCCGAACGGCGATAAATATAGCCCAACATCTACTGGCCAGTGGCTATCTGCAACTGGGCTTCATTCACTTCTGTCAAGCGTTGCTAAAACCATCAAGTATGGTGGTGCTGATAATAATACACATGCCCTGGGTATTTTCGAAAACTAAGAAAAGTTTGTCCAATCCAGTGGAATAAGAAATAACAACTATTCTGTTGATATTCGATCTTAATTGAACCATTGTTGATAGAAGAATCAATTAGCAACAATATTACATGAACCACATACTATTCCTGTTTGATTTCGTTAAGTGTTAACTTGGAAACTTTCAGGGTCAAGAGCTAAGCGTCACTGAATCCTTTTTATCATGATAACAGATAAAAAAACTAAATGCTGAATGTAACATTAGGTGATGAAGTCCTAAGTATATGGTAAATCCTGTTGCAGGTAATATATTATCTTTTATTGCTTGTAGGCCATTGTTTGCTTAATAAGATCACTTCACTGTGTAGTGTGGTGAGATGAATTACTGTGAAAGTAGTTTGCATACCTATGTAATGCTAGACTTTTGCTTAGTTGGTACATACTGTGTGTACAGAGTGTCCCAAATTGATATATACACACTTTGGGACGCTATAATTCGGCAACAAAATGAGATAGAAATTTAAGGTTTTTTGTATTTTATTCTCTAAACTTTCTTAAGCTCGTACATGTTCAAAATGTCCACCTTCTGCTACAGTACACTAGATGGCGCCGGAAACGCTTAGTATATCAAACACTGGCGGAATTACGAGATCAGATTGAACATATCCCATTAGAGACATTCCATTGGCTACAATAAAGTCGGTGTTGGGAATGTACTGTAGCAGAAGGTGGACATTTTGAACATGTACGAGATTAAAAGTAAATTTAGAGAATAAAATACAACAAACCTTAAAGTTCTATCTCATTTTGTTGCCGAATTACAGCGTCTCAAAGTGTGTATATATCAATTTGGGACACTATATCTATTTAAAAGCTTCATAACAGCTGTGAGGTATTCAACAATACTATAGTAATGAAAGAAATGTTTCTGCAAACAAGAAAATAAACTTCGATGTCGGAGGCAAAGAGAATTCTTTCCTCGCTGAATATTCCAAGAAAAGTGACCAGTTATTACGAGGAAACAGGACATGGTCAATAACCCAACCTCATTTCTTATGCATGACAATAAGTCTGATTTATGTATTAACTTTTAATACCCATGAAATCTGTACAAATGCAGAGTAAACGATAGTAAATCAGAGCGACTATGACATCATTTTTGTCTTATAAAACGACGCTGTATACCGTTGCTAAAAGCAGTTTCTTAAACTTTGATTTGATCCTAGGGGAATCCCTACTATATGACATTAAAAACTAGATGAATAGGCGTTTTTTTACAAGCTTGCTCAGCTTCAACGATATCCTCAGTTCAGGAAAGTACACACTGTTCTCTGACATGACCTAGCTACAGCTTCATTCATTATTTTTTGCAAAATGTGTATACTTTGAATCTCGCAATTCGTTTATTACATTAATATGCTACTACAAATAAAATGAAATCGAGCCAGTGTAACTATTCTATAAATGCTGTTATTTTACAGCAGACTAATAACTCTTATTGTTGTCTAAGAATTTCCAGCCTTTCGTGAACCTTAATCCGGCTTTCGAATCGCCTGTTGAGCATAGTGTGTTGAGCAAGTGAAATGCAAAAACAATGTCACCTAACCCTTACATTGTAGATTAGGGCTTGATATGAGGTTAACAGTTGGCAGGAACGTAATGGCGTTTTCGTGTCCAAAGAGGAAAAAATAATCCTAAGCTTGAGGCAAAAACTCACAGACACCACTTGGAAGTAAACATTGTATTAAGAAAAAAATAAAATTCTGTTTATGTAGCATCAGGATATAATCAGTTAACCATTTCTTATTGTAAACGGCAATGTTGTAATAAAATATAGAAGCATTTACAGTGAACTTTTAATCTTTTCCTTTAAAAAACTGGAATAAACCAATTGTATTGCAGTAGGCTACCTTAATGTTGTTGCTGCTCGAGATAAAATTCGTCTCGGATCTAGATAGCAGCTTAGACTGTTTAGATATGTACTCTTATCTCAAAAATATACTTGTGTATTTGTTCCCGTCTCTTGCATAGTAGTTGAATTAACGGCCTACTTGAACTCTACATTGAAGTGAACTCTAGCTACTCTTATTAAGATGCATAGGCCGTTTTCTGGAGAAGTCTAACTCCTTTCTCATCTATCGTGCAGAAGCTTTTTAGCTAATCCTCCCCTTCCACCCTTTACCCCAATCTCCCCCCCCAAACTACTGACATACCACCCACCCACCCACTCTCCATTTCCCAAATTAAATGTGTTCTTACTTGTTTTTCAATGACGGGAATGTGAAATGTTGTTTTTGCTGCCGCTCCAGCTCTGCTCTGCTGTGCACACAATCCTTCCAAGAAACGCTCTTTAATCATCTTAACGTAGCAAGACCCCTCCCACACCAACCTCCTTCTTATCTACTTGGAAAATCAACCCGAATGACTTATTAATCTTGTGCCACGCTCCTTGATTATAAACATCACCTCCTGTTCCTCCTCATTCGATCCCCTCAAAAATCTCACCCATGCAGGATCGACACTGGAGAATTTACATGATCGGTTGTGGAGGTGAAAGGAGACCTTATGATATGACATTCGGTGGGCGCATGCATGCTGTTGTAAGATTTCATTTGGAAATTGCAAATTGATATAGAGTATATAGCGGGTAAGATAAGCAAGCTGCAACGTGTCCAGGTCACCTTATGAATATGGATTGCCTTGTAGGACTGCATGGGAGGCTTGTGCACACCAATTTGCCGAATGTTAAAGCAACCGTCAGGCATGGCAATGAGGGGGAATTACAATTACCACTTTGAATAAGTCGACAATTCTCTTGGCAATGAAGCAGTCGTCCCACATGTATATACATATATATGCGGAGACAATTTTGTGCAGAGCAAGCAGGGAGCTGTAGGGATGGCTACAATGAAGGGGCTCAATGTAATATATATATATAAAGAGAGAGGAGAGAATCGCAAATTCGAGCGGCGTGGGAAATTTAATAAACGTCGGTCGTCATACTATAGCTTGCCGCATTTATACGCATCTACCAAAAACGACAAAGTCTCCACCGTCAATGCAATATATCATATAAACTAAGTCCATAAAAGAGTGCTCCACGGAGTTTACCATTCTCAACATTTCTTTCGTCATTCCGCTGTTGCTGTTGTTGAGTTTGAGCAGCAAACCCCTTTGTATTCTCTCTCTCTCCCATATTTACGCGATGGATGAGTTCTCCAGTGACCTCGCGAATTATTATGGGTAGCCTGATATTATACAGTAGAGCTCTGTTTTAGTCAAATATTTCGCATTGTGTGGTTGCTGTAGTTGATCTACCCAGCAGTTCCGCAATCAAAATTGTCCAGAAATAGCTTCATTTCAGAAATTGACTGATTGAAGCTCTTAATCTTTATGTCCAGCTTCACTTTATAAACAATTTGAATCACTTTGGCAATTAAAATAAACTTGTTTCAGTCCACACAAACTCAAAGTTGATGGTGCCTTTCTTGTTAATAGGGTGCGTTATTAATCGTGCATTAACTCGAGTGTCACACTTAAGGATTAGTGATATTCGTGTAAAAGCCACGAAGTTGCATAGTTTTAGGGCGCCAAGAACATCTCTCGCGGATTGGCGAATCCGTGATCAACGAAGTCGTGGAAATCGAATTGAAACACATACAGACCGGGTGGTGATACATAAAGGCTGAGACGTGTGTGAAACCAATATATTTATGTATAGAGTACTATATGAAAGAAAGAAAGAAAAGTTGAGAATCTGGCAATATTCCCACTCAAGAATATAGCTAACGCTGGAACTGTCAGTGAAATGTGTGCATTCTTGGGAGTTTTTGAACGATGTGAACGTCTTTTGAGGCAGCCAGAACGAAAACGTTCATTTCAAATACGCAGTCTGTCTATACTGTATATGAGCTGGAGGAGGGTTTTAGGAGCTGGGAGAAGTGTAAATCCACTGGATGAGAGAGAAAGAGGGATGGGGGGGAAGGAAAAAAAGTTATATATTTACGAAATGAAGCACGGTCTCGGCTCGGCGGCGTTACGAGAGTCATTTGCGTCCTCTGAAGCTCAAGATTGATCGGAGTTTCTGACCCAAAAGGTCGCCCAACGTCTTTTACCATCTCTGCGCAAATACTCCAGGTTTTGTCAACAAACATCCACTTTATATTTCCCTTTTCCATTCGCGCTCCAACTATAAATTATCATCACTGTGACGAACCCTAAAACATTTCCTCCAGCCCTTTCAAAATCTTTTATCAGTTGTTTGTCACAGCTATTCATTATCAAATAAATATTACACTGTTTCTTTTGAATAAGCACATGAAATCCTTGCAGATTGTTTGTTTTGCCAATTCCTATTATTCTACTTGAATGTTTTCTTTCTAGCCTTCGTTTTGAATCCGTCGTTTGAAATGGAATCCATATAGGTATTGATTGGTCAATGATTTTTTTGTATGCCCTATGGTATATAGTACATATACAGTGTGTATATGGATTTTACATGTGCCACTGGTATTTTGATGAACAAACAATGGAAGTGGTTTCCATATGTTATTGACATTGTTCATCGAGTTGAAAATTAGCATTTTTTCTCAATATTGAAGGAAAGTGCATGATCGAAGTATGCATCATATTTGCACATGGAACATAAATTATTGAGAAGATTAATGCCTGCTGTTCAGATTTGCATATGACATTTTCCGTTAGCAATATTATACAGTGCTTCTAACATCTGGTCTCGGTGTCCCATTGATTTGTGTGTATAGATATACCTCTTTCCTCATATTAGGATCTCATATTCTGCCCACAATGTGAAATAAATTCACTTGAGAATTTTCAATTGTAGATTTTTTTCTTCTTTCGTCATTTATATGTGCACTCAAAAGAATACTGTGCACATTAATCGTTAAATTATAGAAGACTTTGCAAATGGAAGTTTATTAGCCGCTCTGAAGCTTTCTACAAAAAATGGTTGGCTGAAAACTAAGAGAAATTACCCCTTTGTGCCCTTATTGCTTGACGACCGGAAGGAGGAATGAATGAGGTTCACAGTCTTGAGTTTCTTCCTTATTGGCCTTTCTATAGCATTTTTTCAGGAAAACGTAGAGTGAGAATGCTATTTATTGTCTCTTTGTTTCCGGTTATTTTTCATCATTGCCGAATTTTGGATAAAACCAACTCTTGATAAAACCAATATGTAAAAGTGTTTATTTTTCACAATGTAAGAAATTATTGTGTTCTACCTACATGCATTTGGTGACAGCTAAATAACATGAAACTAATCCATAAATGGTGTTATGCTGGTATAAATTGTGTTTTAAACACATTAAACATTGAGAAGA
>WWPM01016203.1:0-14377 GCA_023279145.1 Glomeris maerens | reverse complement strand
TACTTCTATCATTAAATGTGGAATTAGGTGTGGCGTGACTTCGTTGAAATTTTACAAGATTATTGTTATCATTCATATTGTGTTTTAAGCTTTAAGTAAAATGAGTTTAAAAAATTAGGATTCGTTGTTTACCTCATTTCCACGTGATCGGTGTATCCAAGTGTGGCACAACGGATCTCTTCAGACGGTTGTCAAATCACCCTCAAGTACTAACAGGATCCATCAAGGAGCCAAACTGGTGGTCTCATTTCAGATTTGGTACATACATATACAAAAACATTCTGAATCCACTATATGAACATGAGATCCATGTGCAAATTGCATTATTTTGCACAGCAAAATTCTCATGTGCATTGGTGGTTTAGTGTCTATAATATTGATAATGATTTTATGTCTTATGTGAAACTTTACATTCCAATAGTGAATAACCCACCATCATTTGCCGACTTTGTTGACATATTTGGTGAAGCAGCTTTGAAGATTGCAAATAGAGAAACCACGTGCCCACACTGTGATAAGAAAATTATAGGTAAATATGGTACTGCTTTTATGATTCATGAATAATAACATGCTAATATTGCTGTGCTTACAGGAGATGGAAGTGTGAAAACCCTATGGAAAAGTGGTCTTTGGATGAGACATTCTTACAATGGATCAGGCCATTATGCTGATTACACAGAAACTTTAGCGAACTTCCTTAGTTGGGTTCAGCCAGATTCCAAGCTAATTGTCATCATGCGTAACCCCACTGACAGGTAATTTAACAATTGGGTGTTATGTGTGAAATGAAAGATTGTAAATAGAGAAATCATAAAGTTGTTAGCATGCAATTCTAAACTGAATTACTCCAGGAACCTGAACATAAGGTTGCTGTAATGAAGTTTTGTTATAATCCAAATTTTAAGAATAGTAATCGTAAATAATTTATTTTGGCAACTCTTATTGTGTGCTCTTGGAAACCTGATGTACAATATTTTCCAGGTTGTTTTCGGACTACCTATTCTTGCTGCGTCTCCAGCCGTCTATTCTTTCTCAATCGGATTTTCACGACAAGGTAGTGTTTGCTATCGAAGATTTCACAAGATGTACTGCTTTATATTCCGAACGGCATTGCGTCTACGATGTTGACATCACAGATCGACTGGATGTAAGTACACATTCATTTCGTTATATTAATTGTTACAGTTCTTGTCTTATTTTGTAGTATTGTGCCAGTTTTATAGTGACAATGTAGATTGGTTTTCGTGTTATTACTATATACCGGCACGAACCTGTGATATTGAATGAATTAATGAGTTGTTGATGTGATCATGATGCCAATTAATTATATGGCATTTGCCAACGCTTGCCAAGAAAAACTTGGTCACGTTCATTGTAGAGAAATATGTACGTGTCTATTTGTTCGTGATTTGTGCATTTTTTATTTATTTAACTGGCAAGGTTCGACTTCATGTTGGATTGTATGAAGTTTTCCTTCGCGATTGGTTGGCTGTTTTCAAAAATACTAGCTTTCATTTTATTCGGATGGAAGACTATAGTGCAAACAGGATATTAGAGCTGAAGAAGACAACTCGTTTCCTTGGATTAAGTAAATTCATTATATTTTTACCACAAAACCTTAGTAATAATGTTATGCATGCACTAAACAAATCAATAATAACATAATGTGCCTGTATATTTTCCTTATATTGCATTAATTTCCATATGTAGTATACTGCAATTGCAAGTCTAATAGAAGCCATAACTTTCACGCATTGTTTAATGCTAAGTAATAACTGTTTTAGGAGACCTCTCCACACAGGAATGGCTAAAGATGACCTCTGATGGCATCCTAAACAAAGGTCGCAATATTGGTCCCATGTGGAATGAAACCCGCAAATTGTTAGATGATTTCTATAGGAAGCATAATAAAAACTTGGCAGCTCTTTTGGGGAACAAAGGCTTCCTCTGGGAGGAGTGCTAATATGTATTTAAATAACTTCGTCGTCCAGTTGACACCAGTTTCCTTACTTGCGAATATACTTCCGGGTTCATTATGACATCTTCGTGAAACCTGTTAGCTAGCCGTTATTAGCCATATTGCTCTCAGTAGACTCCAGACATGCCTGGGCTTCAGAGAGGGTTATTAATAAGGAGGAAGATATTTATGGTTTTCATGGTTTTCATATTCGTGTGCGCATATACAATGTACAGTAATTCTCTGCTAAATGCCAAGCGAATATCACATGAAAGCTTGAATATCAAGCGACAAGAGCCTTCTGCACGAATTAAAATTCAAACACCAGACATCAATCCTGAAGTCTTTTGGAGGGCCCACATAGAAAATCGCCTCAGTCCTCAGGTATGTTGAAATCGGTTACCTGTGTTTACTAAATTCTGTAAAAAAGTATACATCGAAAATTTGCTACATGCCTTAATTTCTAGGCCCCAATTGTTTATGACCATCGTTTCAAGAGCCCTTGTTGGCACGAGCATTTTGACTACAGTGATATTCTTAGAGTGGAGGGCAGTCATTATTTAAACATGACAGCTTCCCACCAACGTGTAAAAGCCAACATAAAGGCACTTGCCAAAACATACCGGGATTTGTTGAGTCAAAACATTACCGCAGTGTAAGCCGAATGCTCGATCTGCTTATTTATTTATTTTGTTATTACAAACAAATACTTAATTTTAGAACTCGGTGTTTACCACATTTCCATATTATTGGGCAACCAAAATGTGGTACAACAGACCTATATGGGCGTTTGTTGCGGCACCCTCAAGTAGCAATGGGTGCATTGAAAGAAGCTAATTGGTGGAGTCACTCCAGTGTCGGTTAGACAGTTGAAATTAATTCTGTATGACACTATACATATATATGGATTGCTACAGAGTGTACGTGTTAATTACATTGTTTTCATCAGGGGAATACAGGAAACTAGCTCGCCATAAAATTGTATCGTTTGACTCCTTTGTGGACATCTTTGGACTTGCAGCTCTCAAAACTGGGGGAGGATCCTCCAAGTCTTGCAGTTGCAAGAGCAGAAATGGGACCAAGTCTAATGATGACTGTCTATCACTTTCCATCGGTGAGGCAATTGTAATTTTTCAAGTTTGTGACTATATGAAATGCTTAGTTACTTATATTGTTGTAATTTCCAGGAGATGGAAGCATTTCAACACTGTGGAATCCGATGCCTGCATCAGTGCAGCTGCCACCCTTGTCCACAACCGCACACTTCATGAAATGGTTACTTCCCAATGCTAAACTGATAGTGATTTTACGCGACCCAACTGCTAGGCAAGCAATAGTTACATATTTCATATTTCATATTTCATATACAAATTTCAAGTTTTAAATTTTTGCAGATTATACTCTCATTTCCGCTTTGTGGATCATTCTGGAAGTCTGAATCAGACTCATTTTCATCATTTAGTAGTTCATGCCATCCAGAAGTTCAAATCATGTTGTCTTGATCATTCTGAACAATTCTGTGCCTACAGTGCAAGTGTTCGGCATAGTATGAAGGTACAATTATATGCTGATAACTCTACAAAGTTTATTTTACTTTCATAGAAATTCTGAATTCTGAATGCGGTTCATATCTGATAACTTTTTTAATTTGTCTTATAAATACTTGATATACTTTCTCCAACTTAACATAATGCACGTCATTATTGAATTACCCCATACCCATCACAAAATGTGTATTGCCAAGTTGAGTGTACATACTCACATATAATTACGATTTGCAAAATGTTGAAGTTTATGTTGCCGTGCAGGTCAGACTTCATATGGGGCTGTATGCAATTTACCTAAAAGATTGGCTGCAAGTTTACAATAGACAAAACATTTTCGTAATAAGAACAGAGGATTTCGCATCGGATACGAAGATGACACTTCGCCAGCTTTATGCCTTTCTGGAAATATGTTGGTTCAATTCGCAACTACATAGATAGTATATTTTTAATAAAATTATGTTCATGGGAGAATTTTTTTGTGGGATAGGTGAACCCAGTGAAGAAGAGGAAGAATATATTATAAGTAAGCCCATTGGAAATCAAGGCAAGCGAGTTATAGGTCCCATGTGGGACGAAACAAAAGAACTGCTAGACAGATTCTATGGGAGATATAACAAACAACTGGCTATTCTTCTTAATGATAAAAGGTTTCTTTGGAATGACGTGCAAATAGAATAAGATGCTTACAATCGAACTACCTTGAGGAAGGTATAATATTATAATTATCGGTAAATATTGCATTTATAATTTATATCCATTAAATCATGGAATCGAGCTTAGGCGACCCTGCGTATTGGCTGCGCCATTTTAATGCACTCGGCGTATACTGTATTTGAAAATTTCATATGTAATGTGCATAAAATTTTGGTTTCCTGAATTTCATATGTCAGTGGATGTATCTCGCAAATTAAGATCAACATTTGTGTATTTTTAAAATTTAATATTAAATTGGAATTTGTATTTTATTAATTATAACCGGTGTTTATGTATTTGTGTGCATGCAATTGAAGTATAGCTGCATGTGTGAGGGAATTTTTTGTTGATTACCATGTATCAAGCATTTATTTAATCCAATTTCATGGTTGACCCACGTGTAATTATAGTCCTCCCAACGCAGCTTGAGAAAAATTTAGACCAATCGAGAAATAGCAGCTTACGGATTACTTTTGCCTATTGAACTTTGCATTAGAACTTTTTGACATCGACGTGACGCTACATCGGCACGCCTGGCCAGGAGAGGCTAATCGCGCAACAGAAACCTTCTTTTAGCCACTCCCCTTTATCAAGCTGCATTGGGAGGACTATAGGTATTTTGCAAGTGTTGAAATCGAGTTTTCACCAATCAAAAACGACTTAACCACCCAGTTACTCCTCATTGGATTTCATAATCCGCCCCATATTAAATTCACCAATGGGAAGCAACAACACTAACACTTGGAAGTTCGCCCGCCAGAGGCGCAATACAATTTCCCATAATATTCTTTAAAAATGAATTGCAAACGAAAGTAGAAAAACAACTGAGAAATTTGCATGTTGAAATAGTGCTGCTGCTAAGGGTTCGCGGTCCGCCTATCTCGCATCTGATTGGTTATAATGTTGGAGAACAATGGCGATGACAGCCTCTCTTGTTCCATCCGCTAGTCGCTACGTCAAAACTTGAACAGACGCCGCGCTGAAATAAGATGGCCGCCAGTCGGGATATGGTGCTTGCCGATTTTCAGGTCCGTATAGAACCGTTTTCATTCTTTTTATACAGTTCATATTATGACACTTCCCAGCGCAATGGTTTCGTTTTCGGAATCGATGTAATCTTGAAGATATATCGTAGCACTTACAACAAACCCGCCCATCAAGTAATCTATAGCGAATGAGTTGCATATTTTCTATGTGATTGCAACCAGGGCAGCCTTGTGAAATACAACCGTTATAAGTGCTTACAAAATGACATATTGAAATGAATTCTTGGAAGTTATGGACTGTCGCATTAGATGATATCTTCATGATAATCATCTCGTGTTCATGTGTTATTCGTTGTCAATATATTGATGCGCCAGAATCGTTGATTTGGAAAAAATCCACACTAAAATTACGTAAGACGTATAGCAACGTACCACATTATACGCTAACTGTCTCCGAATAAACGCCGCCTTTAAATTCTTGGTGGCAAACCAAATTCCGTAAAAAAAAGTGGAAAAGTCCAAGAAATTTGTCTGATATTTACACTTTTCAACAAAACTGAATGAAATTTTAAATTTACGAGAAGGACGGACGACAGAGATGTTAATTTCTCGTGTAGTTTGTGTAAATTTTTTTATAAAAATTAAATTGCACGTGGAAATTTAGTTTCTCCACAAAATTAGAAACGATAATATACGAACACCCTATGTACTAAGGTAATATTTCAGTACGTTATTCATGGATTAAAAATGTGGAAATGTGAATTGCAGGCATGCACGGGAATAGATGATGTGGCAGAATGTATCTTATGTTTGGAAGAAGCCAGCTGGAACCTACTGGTAAATATAATTTTTGCTCAGAATATCGTGAACATAGGATATGTGCCAGTGTTTTAATTTAACCAGTGTTTGCGGTCATTATGCATTTCTCTGAGAGATGAAAAGGGCAGCTAGGCTCCACTTGACGTGTTTCTGGTTTTGTAGGATGCCATCAACAGAGTGATGCCTCAGGAGACGCAGACTCTTCCTTCGGAGAAGAGGATGACCGAAATTGAGCCAGCACAGTCCTCGCCATTCATGCTGGTACACAACATCGACAACATCATTCCTCAAGCATCAACTTCCCGATTGGACCCTCACATAATGAACATCACAGTCGATTACAACGGCGCAAGCATTCCCGTTTCCCTTCCAGACTCAGAAACAATCGGTAAAAATGTCACCTGTGATTCACATTATTGAATTTAGTACATAATTTAAAGCGAATTGAACTCTAATAAGTACTAAATGGCAGCGAATGTCTTGCAAATACGCACTAGAGACGAGACCATAATTTCAATGACAAACTATAAGCTTATTCTGCTGTATAATTGTTTTAGAAAAAAGGCTGTAATATACTCTTGCATATCTCTGAACTAAAGTGCCTTCAGAGTTACTGGAAGAGGATGTAATACAAATTGGTGTTGAAATAAATCTGAATTCTTTTGACAATTTTTACAGCTACCGTGAAAAGCTCTATTCACGCACAAATAGGCATTGCACCTTGCCACCAAGACTTGCGAGGGTGGCCAAATCAAAGGGTTGCTGACAATGTGAGACAACACATTTCAGGATGGCTTTCAAGAGAGATTTCTAAATTGTTGTTTGAATTTTGTAGGTTCAGTTACATACTCTTGGCTGGCCCAATGGTATGCAACTCTACCTCAAGACACTGGACATTCCAACATCCAGTGGTGAAAGCAGAAGTGGCCTCCAGTGAGCTGACATTTAATTGCTAGCATTCGTTGAATGTGGCAGTTATAGCTATTTTCTTTGTCTCATTTGAATATGTCAGGCATGCAGTACTGGAAAGGATGAAGCAGACTTTCAAACTGATAATCACCGACGAAACAAACTTAAAAACACACACCGTTAATTTCAATGGGATTAAAACTATTGGAGAGGTATTGAATATCAGTAATGTGTATGCTGCATGAGTAAAATTACCATAAAACCAGATCTATTGAGTTTTTATTGTTAGGTAAAGCAAAGTTTTTACGAGTTGAGCAACATAATTGTTCCGCATCAACAGTGGACAGGCTGGCCTGAATCTGTGACTAATGACACAGTAAGACCCTGCATTCGAGATTTCTCACATGGTAAAAGTGTGTGATTTCTAATTATGTTTTACCATATAGGTTACACTAGCCCAATCTGGGATTGGCTATCCCTGTCACAGACTGAGTGTAAAGCAACTGCAGGGGCACAGAGAGCGTGCAAAGGTAAATTTATGAAGAGGCTTTGTACAATATAATACTTGCTGTAATGATGAAATTTTTTTTTGCAGATGTCTTCAAAAGACATGACCGTCGACTTAGTGAGTGAAAGTAGTAGCGGTGAAGAGTTTGAGGATGCCAGTGATGCGTTTAGCATTGATGATGCATTTCTACAGGATATTTCTATGAAGAAAACCCAGCCTCTCAGTGAGTTATTGCTGTTTGCATTGCATTACATATTTGTTTATCATTACATTTTTGGTAGTGCCTCTGAATGTGCACGACGAACTTGAAGCAGTCAACCATTTCATAGCTGAATTTTCAGCACGGTTAGTTACAGTGGTGCTTGCGAAATAAATATGTACTCGTATAAGATATTGTTGATGACGTTATAGATACGGAGACTTTCATCCAATGTTCTTCCAAGGAAGTCTAATGGATTCACTGCGTGAAGGATGTTGCAGATCTGCTAAAGAAGTCAGTATTTTATCATTGAGAATTGATGATCTAATCTTACAGTTTTGGTATTTCCCGATTTCAGAGGAAACCACTTGCAATTTATCTACACCATGATGGCAGTGTCCTGACTAATGTGTTTTGCACTCAGCTATTGTGCTCGGAGACAGTGGTGCCATATCTAACGTCAAATTTTATTACATGGCCTTGGGATCTCACATGCGAAACGAATCGTGCAAGGTGCAGTTTTTCTGATAATGGCTTCTGCAGTACAGCGTTCAATTTGAATTTGCTCTTGTTGTTTTGTGTAGGTTACTTACGATGGTTACACAACAGTTTGGGCCTGTGGCTGCCTCAACAATCCGAAGCTTTTCTCTCGAGCAGTTACCGGTTCTTTTAATAATCACGAAGCTCAGGGCAACGACAGAAGTATTCACAGTGATTCATGGTAAGATTATTTCACTGATTGTCATGAATATCACATTTTGGCAACAACTATTTGGTTCATGCATGGTGTGCATGGAACATGTATTTCATGTGACTTGGACAAAGTTATATTTGTTGTGTCTAGTTTGCAAGAAATTCATGGCGATTAGTTCGAGATGAAATTATTGTTTTGATAGTGCTATATGAACTGTTTGCACTTAGGTAATGTCAGTTTAGAAGAGCTTATGACACGACTTGTGCACACTGTTGAAGTCTTCGGTCGACATCAGCAAGTTGAAATAGTGGAAGAGGTGTGTTTGCATCAATCATATCACATTGATACTGGAGATCTAGAATTGACTAAAAACAAAATTATGAATGTCTTTTAGGAAGCACGCGAGGCAAGGGAAGAAATGAAGCGAGAACAAGATGCAGCATACGAAGCTTCACTTCAAGCGGACAGAGCAAAAGTATGTAGGGATTTTATTACAGTCACGTATATTTTGAATCATTATACGGTAATACCATGTCTTTTAAATTTGTCCACTTTTATAATACATAAGAAAATAGTTTGGATTTGCAATGCAAGTCGATTTCTAATTTTCATTTGGTCCGGATTTTACTGGACGTTAATAAAAGTTGAAACTCGTGTAAAGATTCTGATCATTGCACAATGTAATGAAATTGTGCTGAAGATAAACGAAGCTTTGTTGTTAGAATTTTTTTAATAGCCATTCCACTTTGGTTGAAGTATTTTCTGTCAATTGAACATACTTGCTATTTTAAGTAACTGCAACTTGCACTGACAGGAAGAAGCAAAACGACAAGAAGAAGAGGAGCGCCAGAAGATTGAGATGAAACGTGTTATGGAACAAGACAGACAGGATGAGATCAGAAAACAGAAGGAAGCTTTCAAAGAAGTGTGCTTTTGTTTAAGAGTATAGGCAGAGCGGTTTCTTCTTTTTTTATCTGGTATTTTTTTCCAGGCAGTCCGTCAGTCGTTGCAAGTGCAGTTGCCAGATGAGCCGGCAGAAGAATGCCAATCGTCAGTGACAAGGATCCGAGTGCGGCTTCCAAATGGAGAAATGCTTGTTCGCCGCTTTCTCATGGATACCACATTAAAGGCACTCCTTAATTTTCTGACGGTGTGCGGTTATCCCTCTGACGAATACAAGGTTCTTTGCAGTTGGCCACGAAGAGATGTATGTACTGTTGATATTGGGGTGAAAAATGCTCTGCCTGTCAAAATTGGTTGTGGAACTAGTTCCTGATATGCCCTCAACCAATTGAACTGGCATGACAGAGTATGCGTGATAAGCTTGCTAATATGACATTTTTATTTATTTTCCATCTCAAATAGCTGACCACATTTAATCCTGAAATGACACTAGAGCAATTGAGATTGTATCCACAAGAAACAATCACGCTAGAAGAACGGCCATTGGATGGTACGAATACGTGAAGATTCTCGTAAAGTTAATAGGATCTGTCGATTTACGTTTCCTTAAACATTTTGTATATAGTAAACGCCTAACAATAAATCCTTATATTCAGTTAACCTTTCAATATCCCAACAATAGCCTCATGACATTTTACATTTGCAATGTATTTGTGTAAGCAAAAACAATTGCCTCGCATTATTAAACGAATTGTGTTTCTATCAACTTTGAACAATGGATTCATCTCGAGAAATACCATATTTTTTCGTTGGAGGAACCATATGCTGGTTGACATCATTTGAGTTCATTGATACATTAATTTTATTATAATAGTACTGAAATTCAACTTTATTTCACATACCCCTCAAGGTAAAAGGGGGAGTATAATTTTAGATAACTAGATGTGGTATATTTGTTATATTGTCAATAACTATTTTTTTGTGGAAGTTGACATGGTGTAGGATTGGATTCCGCTATATACTGCTTTGCGTATTTTCCACCAGGTGTCGCTTATTTTTTTTAACTATAGCTGTATAGGCGTTTTATATTTTCACTAATTATATAGAGCAATATTCTTTTTATTAGAGATAATTGCACGAAAATGGTTTCTTAATATCAATGGATGATGCACGGATATTTATTAGATATTTCAGAGATTATTTCTTCTAGAAACTACGGACGTTGCAATGTTTTTTCATTCGATGCTCGGAAACGAAATTGCAATGTTGCGTTTCATTCCCCTGTTGGTAGTGACGTCACATTGTGTTGCCTGGAACCGGATTTCGTGCAACAAATTTGCACAGCTCGAGAGTTCCTAACGTTTGCAGTCGCCTTTAATGCTACTACTGGCAAGCAGCCGTTTTATATTTGGATGAAAAATTGTTTGTTGGACACAGTGTTTTCGTGTCACTGTAATTCATTTGAAATGAATATTGCAGCACGATCTACCTGACCGGAAATGGGGACGGATATCCGACAATCCACCCGTGGACAATCCAATTTCCGCCATCTTGCGGTAGGTGTGTGTTTCGCCGACTGAAATCGAAAATTCGCCGATTTACGAATGGAAAATGACGGTCAACTTCTGTGATTATTTCTGGGTAAGAATACACGAATGTGCAGTGTGTTTTGTAGCGAAAAGGGTTTGGGCGATATGGTGAAAACGCTGGAAATTATTCGAGTTCATTGGCATTGGGTGTCGATTGTGACATGAACGTGGTCTGGTCATTACGCCTAATTACGTTAACGAAATATTCCGAATAAATTCAAAAGAACTGATAAGACTGATGGTGCTGTCGTAAATTGTTGGTGATTGGAGAAAATATGAGTAAAATTATAGCTGCATGTTGCCAATATCTGCGTTTTTGGCATCGAAAATAGGAGTAATTCCGCGCAATAAATTCTTATCTCGACATTTGTTTCGATTTAAAAAGATTGCTTTTACAAAATTACTGATTATGTTCAATATATTAGACATGTTTCTGAAATCGGGTTACTTATTTTTCACGTACTTATAATATTTTCATGTATGTATTCATCATTGTCTGCCCTGATTCTAATTTAATTTAATTGTGCACAAGACGTACGCTTGCATACTCTAATGCAATGCCTATTTTTTGTTCAAATAAGGGGGAAAAGAATAATGGATTTGACGTGCTATACCATAATATGAAATATGGACAGGTTGCGAGCAAAGACTTGGTCGAGTTCTTTAGAGAAAGGTATAATCATGCAAAGTGTATGCACAGTTAGTTGGCATTTAAATGACCTCAACTAATTTTTTCAGGTTATCCGTAGAAGAAACTCAATCGAAATTATTTGGGAAACTTGCAAAGCAAGTGGGAAATGTCTCGTCCAATGGGTCAGTTGATTTGTCCTTTCACTTTCATGATAATTGGTGCTCCTCGAATTCAATGGATTTGAAACCTGCAGAACTTTTGCTCCACTGTGGCAAGTGATGAAACAATCTCTGGAAAAACTATCCACACTTCATCAACAGATGCTGCAACAATTTCAAGAATTGGTCAAGGAAGTTGCAAAGTACTGCGAAGATCAGCACAAGCATCACAAAACTGTACGATCCAATAACAATGTTATAATTTTGACATATGTAAAAGCTAGGAAATCTATTATTAATTATGAAATCGCTCCGAGACAAATTTGTAGTACTTTTATCTTATGACATAATGTTGTATTTCAGATAAAAGAGGAAGAATCTGGGACATTAGAAGCCGTTCAATCAATCCAGTCCACAACTGCAACATTAATGAAGGTTGGGCTGATTTGATGATCTTGCATTTGTTACAAAATGTCATTGTATACGTAATCCCAGGCAAAAGAAAATTACAACCAAAAGGGCCTCGAATTTGAAAAATTGAAAAGGGAGAACGCATCAGTTAAAGAGGTTGAAAAAGCAGAAACAAAGTTCAAGAAAGCATGTAATATTATTACCTACATGAAGCAAATACTTCAAAAAACTTGAATCCCTACAAATAAATGCACTCTTTTTTTCTTCTAAATTAGGTGAAGAATACAAAGTGCTGGTTGAAAAATATGGTGTCGTACGTGATGAATTTGAGCGTAGGATGACTCAAGCATGTCGAGTAAGTGATGTAAATATATTAACTAGAGTAATTGTCATGGAGCCATCATTTATCCGTGGGATTCATTTGCAGCATTTTCAAACGGTGGAAGAGTCGCATTTGCAACAGATGAAAGTGTTTTTGGCTAATTATGTCAATAATTTGGAAAATGGCCATAATCAAATAGGACAGGCAAGTTGGCTTGCCATTGCGAACGTCGTGCTTGTGATGGAAATTAAAGACTGAAATACGACGTGATTATAAAATAGGTACATATAGAATTCAAACAGCAATGTGCAGAAATGACTGTCGATAAATTGCTGTGCAAGTTTACGGAGAACAAATCGACCGGTAGAGATAGACCTGGTAAGCTGTACATATTTCAACCTCATTTTTCTAATTATATTGAGGCAACTGTATGATATTTCGTTTTTAAGGTTTGTATTCAGCTAATTCAACCATACATTTTTCTCTATGACCTCGATGTATTATGTAAGATTTATATTTTTGTTTGAGTTCTGATGGCAATGAATCTTCTGATTCAAGTAATTTAACTGGTAGCTTGCAATTCACTAATTGCTCTTTGAATTGAATTTATGGATGTGAATGTTAATTTGGAAGACGATAATTTAAAATCAAGTTTCTTCAGCGACTTTGCTGCTTACTAAAGGATTATATTATTCTTTGTATTCAAATTCTTGTTTTTTAAGCGTTGTCCTAACATGGTAAGGCTTATATATTTATATTCTGTTGAATCGTTTTGTTTAATCCTGTAGCCATTGTGCCTCGCCAAGAAGGTGAGTACAGCCACAATACTGTTGCCTACGCTTGTGTTTGCACTTGTATTTGGCTTGCTTTGTGTTGTTTCCTTTGTGTTGTATTTCATATTGTCTGCTGACATACAACATTGAAATACTGCAATATTAACAGTACTATTTGTATATTCTTTCTTACATTAACATGTGTTGTACTATACAGCTGCATTAGGCAATAATATTTTTTTGTTTAAAACAAAGCAATTTTAAAGTTGTGCCTGAAAATAATTTAATGCTGTAGTAATACCATTCGTCATGTTTTTATCTGTTAAATGTAACTGTATATATTAGTCACGGTAACTTTTTCAAATTTACGGGTTAGGATTTCACTTAATGACATTAACAGTGCTCAGTATAGTGAATGCATAGTACCAGTGCCTTATGCAAGTAATTATGTAGTGTATGGCAGTGTTGCAAGCTGGGGAAAATTTGTTAACAATTTGGTGTTGGTGTGCAGTTGGATTATTGAAGTATTGAGTGTTGCGTTTCCATTGTCCAGGACCCGTGCAGTTTGAAGAGGCTGAAGTGTTAAGCGTAACCCCGCCGCTGTCTGTGGCCTCGTCAGCTTCTCCATCTCTTTCCTCTGCCCCGTCTTCTTCATCAGGTGCTGCAGCGGGAGTTGTGGTTGGCGCTGGGGCTGTTTGCAATGTGCCTGGTGGCGGCGAAGGAGCCTCAGTGGCTTCTTCGAGTGCCAGTACCGGTCCAGCCGTTACTGGCACGAGCACTGGTACGGAGAGTGCGATCGGTGACAGTGTGCCACCGATTAACAAGGAAGGTAATAAAAACGCCCAACCCACCAACAACACACCTGGCATCAAAAGCAAACCGTCCCGTCGCACCACGTCCCTACTCAACTTGTTCCTCCCATCCCATGGTACGTTTGCTCCAACAGAAAATTCTTTTAAAACAAATACACAATGTTGTTGAGCATGCTTTTATATGTATGTGTGTCCGTTCCTGCCGCTGTGGTGTGTATTTGTGATGGAAAAGTTTGTCTGTTTTTTTTTGGTTTATAATTTTGTCATTTGCATTTGCTCTTCATTACATCGACTGTGACGAACCCTGGCACTGTCAGGGATGAATACTGATATTGTGCCGGCAGCATTGGGTCAGTTTTATACTGAAGTAATTGCAAGTGTTGCCATGTTGCATAAACTATTTTAGTGTGATGCTTGGCTAGCATTTGATTTTTGCATTTTTGATTTTACTTAAATTAGCCGAGTG
>WWPM01016197.1:0-15069 GCA_023279145.1 Glomeris maerens | reverse complement strand
ACGCATAACGTAAAGATGAAATGTGACGAGAAGTTTGAATTAAAATAGGTGTAAAGCATCTAATATGTTCTCATTATGTATAGTCTTAATCTAAACCTTCAAAACAGTTTCTAGATTAATCCAACTTAACACAAGAATATAAAATATAACTTCGAAACTTTAACCACATTCAATTATTTTTATTTCGACTAATTTTAGTCAATTGTTTTGAATATTTCAAGTGTTATTGGAATCTGAACGATCAATTTCTAGTCACATATTTTTCAATTTGTGAAATTTTACAACTTAAGCAGAGTTTTATTTGTTTATAGTATCACTAACTTTTCAGTAAGGAGCGTGGAAATGTGAGATAATAGTAGAAAAATCCAAAAAGATCCTTTTCTCACAAATTGTTGAAACACTGTGTTTTTATTTGACAACTAGTTTCGACTCATCAGCGAGTCATCATCAGGTCCAGACTTACAAGTCAACTAATATTGACACAGTAAAATTTAAGTGAAAACCCTTAAATTAACAGATCACATATTGGACATACCTCAGCGTTTGAAAAAAACTCTTTAAAGTCAGATCCACAATTGTCAGGTACGAGAGACGACCATCGTTAAAAAATATCGGAATAACACTAACCAGAACAAAGAGTCATTAAAAAGAATACAAGGTACAAAAAAGCCCGAATACACTTGCATAGTTTTGAGTTGTATTTCAGTATATGGAGTCAAGTCAAATGTCGAGTCTCTTGGAGAGCAGAGCCATTTTATAATACGGCCAGAAACCGGTCCTTGTTCATTCAGCATTTCACAACTATTATTGTTTTTACTAATTTGAATAAAGGTTGACTCGATGACATTTAACTCAAGGCCCCATATAATTAATTAATAGATTCCCGTCCCCGCGCGCATCGTTATTCATTAAAATACGACTGAAAAAGCAACAACTCTACCACGTGTCTGCGTCAACACACAAAAACACGAGTCAGGTCGTTTTATAGGCAAAACTATTGGAGATTTTGTGATGGTGATCAGGGCTAGGGCTTCATGACGAGGTTTCAGTGCCACTTCGCGATCAAATTAATTGCAATTTAGAATAAAAAAATAATAATTAAAAACCGCACGCGCGCATGCATATTTGTCGATTTCTGGATGGGAATCTATTAATTTATTATATTGGGCCTAATTATATTATCCTCAACAGCTAATACAAACATTTTTATTGCATCAGAGGAGTGCTTAGTTTCCCTTAAATGTTTATTTACTAAGGAATTAGGATTCGGTTTAATATGTTCCTTCAGTCGGATTATACGAATTGTCTACATGAGTGCCCGATGTAAATATTGTTACATATTCCACATTGTATACAATAAACACCTGATTTCGAGTGACTTGTAAGTCTGGACCTGATGATGACTCACTGATGAGTCGAAACTAGTTGTCAAATAAAAATACACATAGTGTTTCAACAATTTGTGAGAAAAGGATCTTTTTGGATTTTTCTACTAACTTTTCACTAAATTCTATTTTGGAAATGTAAACTGCAAACACGAATATAAACTTCTATTACAACAATGTCTTGCACACTTATTGCATTTGATTAGGTAGGTAATTTTAACACACCTTATTTTAAATACAAACCAACTCGTCAATATATACAATAATTCTCTACTTTTACCAATTCTAGCGCATTTCCAGAATATTCCTAGTAATCTGCAAGGTGTAAATAAGGATGTATTGAAAAATTACGTTATTTCGATGTCAAATAGCAATGAAGACACTAAATAACATGTACCCTTCTTTGTTTTTATCCAACATACGTGGTGCAATTGACCGTACATAAGCACATGTACAGATCAGTAACAAAACAACAGTTAACAAGCTTTGGAAGTTGAAAAGTGCCGACTGAAAACAACAACGTAACATTTTTCATTATATTCTTGTAACTAGTGCGAATGAAAAGCGGCTCTCACCATAGTCTTATTACTCCTCGCAATCACTGCTTACGTTCGCACTGCCACTTGTATTCGTTCATCAATTTCAGCCATGTAGTCAATGTGGAAATTGAGTCGCTAGCAGCAGCGCCGTCAATTACACACCTCACATCCCTCTCCGAAAATGGAACTTCCCAAAGAAACTTCTCGATTCGGTATGTAGGCATACCGCAACGTATCGATGACCGTATCGACCAATGATCTACTGTGTGTAAAGTAGTATCGAAACGTATCGACTATGCGTGAAGCCGTACCGAAACGTACTGCCTCTATATAACAAGCTGTATCGAACTTTCCGATTCCATCTAATAAGGCCGTACCGACACGTATCGACTCTGTGAAGTCTTTTCAATTCTAGGCTGCACTGCAATACACGTCTCTTGTGAAATTGCCAAAACTAATAAATTTGTTCCCGCTTCTCCTCTGATCCATTTCACTTCGAAGTTGCTCTGTGGTATTAATTTGAATGTCCTCTTCAACGTACTAATTTAAACTTTAACTCGATCCAGCTATATTGTATTTAAAAAGATAAAAGTTATGGGGGGGGAAGGACTTTTGCCTCACACTGTATATCGACATGTATCGAAAATAACAAACTATCAACTAATTTTGCTTATGATATGCAATGACAATTAATCACATAAATTAGCTATGAAACCAAAACAAAAAAAGATTTTCCACATCAACAACAATTCAGAGATTCAGATTCACTTTATTGCAATATGGCATCATTAAGAATATTTTTCCTTGTTTTGTTATAACTTATAACAAACAAACTCCGAGACTTTCTTAGCTACACTCTGGCACATTTTCCTTCCAATTACAAGCATTGATTGTTAAATCAAATACTAAACCATCTGAGCAGTAGAAACCAGTTTTGCTGACAACATCTCCATTAGCATCGCACTGATAGAATCTGCTGCAGTCATTTTGGTCTCTGGCAAAGCCTGATGAGTTGCAAGTACTACTGGTACCCTGTGTAGGAGGAGCCTGTGTAGGTGGAGCTTGAGTTGGAGGACCCTGTGTAGGTGGAGCTTGTGTAGGGGGAGCCTGTGTTGGGGGAGCCTGTGTTGGAGGAGCCTGTGTAGGTGGAGCTTGTGTAGGAGGAGCCTGTGTAGGTGGAGCCTGTGTTGGGGGTGCTGCACTAGCTAAGGAATCTCGAAGAACCCTGACAAGAGGGAATTTAGTTGGGCCACAAGAGGCATGAACGTCATCTGTTTCCACTGACCAAACCATGCCACCAAAAAGCCCCATGCTTTTTGCATATTCCATCTGATTTGCAAATAATAAACAGTATAAATTGAGCTTGAACATAAGAAAAAAACACAATAACTATACCTCTATATATCTGGGTGTTCAACATTGTAGTACATAATACATTATAGAAAATTTGTGGTTAGGTACATGCTCTTACCTTTGCCTTGATGCTGTTAACAGAATCATATCCAATCCATTGATTTCCTCTGTAAGCATATGGTGCTCCACCTTCTGGATCTTCCACAAAGGTCCATGGACTCTGTTTATTGCTTTCACATAACTGAAATAATTAATGCAAACATATTAGGATTGATTGATTAATTATTTAATTAAGGAGTAATTATGTTCATATTTCTATTTCCCCATCCATTACACTTCTTACCTCTATGTATCCCAAAAACCCTTGTTCTTGAGTGTAAGGCCCTGAATTTCCAGGTCCAATTGCTGGTGCACCGAACCCATGATTGTTAGCATTTGCTAGCGTAAAGGACCTTCCATAGGTCCCAATACCAACTGCAAGTTTTGAAGCTGGAGCCCCTCGACTTATGTAATAATTGATCGTGAAATTCTTTACAAAATAAAAATTATCATTAAAACACATAGTCCGTTCGCGTAGACAATCTAATTGAAGCCACGCCCTCTTGGGGAGAAATATGCTGATAAATCCACTTATAATGGGAAAATGGGTTCAAAGTTTATGCAAGGGTTAATGTCATGACTTCAACTAACATTCAGTACATATAACTGAGATCTATGGGCCATTTAAGTGGACCATATCGTGAATTTCATTCCAGTGTGGGCGGGGCATCAAGGCAATTCTCTAGCGCAATGGAGTATATACATATATTTATTTATTTAATAAAAATTAAAATACTGTGAGGAATGAGAATGCACTTACAATGTTGTTGTATATATTGATTCCAGTTTGAACTGCTCTAACATATAATGCGGCATGATGGGCTGTTTCACTTTCCCAGCTTCCATGGTAGTCATAACACATGACATTTATGAAATCTAAATTACTACAGTTGTAAAAAAAATAAATAAATATAAAGCAAATTAATATAAACTATAGTTAAAGGATGAGTGAAATGTAACTTTCTTTGCTATAACTGGTATATCATAGGATCCATCAATGACGCTTTTCACTGGATGAACAGCAGCAGTGAGCAGCAATCCATGTTTATTGAATTCTACTCTGGTTTCCTGAAATTAATTCATCTCTGCAATTAATTAGCTTCACTATTTAAAAAAAAAACATGGTGTCTGTGAGGAACATAGAATTAACACATTATACAAACAGAAACTTTTGAGCATGAACCAATTACAATTAGTTTTGAAAATTTAGCAATAATAATAATTTGATAATAATTTTGAGATTTAAATAATTTAATGTGATATTTTTATAACTGTAATAATTTAATTGAAAAATTTTGATACGTCTACTATTTTGATAATTTCAATTATTGGTACTATAATTTGAATGAAATTTGATGGCAATATTAGAATAAATTGGTTTTTGTACTTTTTGAAACATAAACTGTCCATAATTGAGAAGTTTTGACTATGGGTTACTGATAACTCAATAATATTGAACCAAATATGGGTAATGGAGACATTCCAAATTATTGAGATAAACTGTACAATTTACCTGAATAAGCAATGCAAAGTTGATTTTATCAGTGGGAGAATTTGGGAACTCCCAGTCGTAATCGAGCCCATCGAATTCATATTTCTGCACAAGTTGAAGTGCAGAGGCAATGAAATTTTGTCTTCTCGATGCAGAAGCAGCCATAGTTGAGAATTTGTATGTTCCTTCATTCCAACCACCAACTGCTAACATTGTTTTCAGTTGTGGATTTTGTTGGCGCAGGTTAGTAAAACGCCTATATCCTCCTATTCATTTACATACAAAATCAAATCTGTATAGTTCATTCCAAATAAGTTGAGAAAAAAGGCGTGCCCATATTCGAAGCTTATTGGATAGCGAAAACCACGTGTCATGTGGGCGTGAGTAGCAGTATAGATTCCCATATCTTGATTGGCAGCAGAAACCACAAAACAAGCCTTTTTTTCAAAGTAGCCAATTGCGAGCACCGCGTATGCCACGCCTTTTTTCTCAACTTCTTTTGAATGGTTTATAATTACAATAAACTTCAATTTGCTGTAACATTTAATTCAATTATAGAATTAGTCACTTTGTTTATAAAAAAATCCATTTTTCAGAAGATTGCGAAGTAAATGAAAATTATATAACATTTAAATTAAAATCTGAACAGAAAATATTGCAGCTATTATAAATTCCAAATTCTATGAAATATGTTACAATTTAAATTCCAATTTCACAAAGCAAGTAGTAAATACAACAAATAGATCCTCGCGCCATTAATATGATATATTAAATTAATTAAGTATAGAATAAATTTTTTTTTGTTTTGGCTGATTTAATTTTAATATTTTTCTAGCATTTTAGAGACTACTATATACATACCCTTTCCTGCTGGTAGATCTTCATCAAGAGCAGGATCAAGTGACCTTATTAACCAAGTATTATAGTCAATTCCAGCAAAACTGTATATTAAATGAGTGCACAGAAAAGGGTCTAGATCTTCAACATTGACACGACCACTTCCATATCTGTAGTATCCCCAGTTGCCATAATAGCAAACAACATTATCTGGAAATGAAATGATCTGACTGATCAAACACAAATAGATAAGTGTGATGATGATGATTTTACCTGTAGCTTGGAAAGAATATGAAATTTCTACTGCTGCAATAATTCCTACTAGCCACCAAATCTTGTGCTGCGCAAATGCCATATTTCTGAAACTAGATACTTAAATGTTAACTTGTATACTAATAGCATAAGTACTGGCATTAATTGAAAAATTTTACAATGTAATTATTTTTAACATTTATACTTCATTTTAGATTACTTTGATAAACTTGTAACCATTCAATAACATTGGAACTTAGACAAAACATGCTGAACAGAAAAAATATCAATACCAAAAATAAACTTGGATCGCCTACTACTTATAATATCTGTTAATTCACTTTGTGCAAAAGTGTATAAAATTCAATAGTCTACAACCTAATTCTTCCCAGTTCACTATTTCTATCATCTTAATATTTAATAGGAACAAATTTAACACAATAACATGTTAAAATATATTCATTTTTTTCAATATTAATTAAAAATCATCTTAAAAGTTTCAAAATGGAAAGCATAAGTTGTAATATACTACACAGTATAATTTCACCAATAAAAAATGATATTGTAATAAATATGACCGCAATGTTATTGCCTTTAAATTAATATGCTAAAAATGAGCAAAAAAATCACTAAATTAATGATTAAAAAATCTCATTTTGAAAATATCTCACCTCTTAGTGCTGATGTGTTGCAGTAGGTGAATGTTATGACACTTACTGTACAACGTCTCAAGACAACAGTGTTTATATATACTTGATTTGTTTGTGTTTTTTGACGATGATGAAATAGAGCCACGTGTTCACAAAAATACCAATGGATTAATAGATTATTCGGCTCAAGAATTATTGGACTAGTCATATAAAGGTGTGCATCATAACCCTTGGCTTGACATCTAGTCACATGCTTTTGTGCGTCAGAATTACATTTGAAGTCCATAAACAACTCAAGATTGCACTAGAATATGATCGGTGATTTTATAGCTGAACTCTCGTAATTATATTGCACCAATTGTTATAGATTCGGAGTAATATGCCACTCAAAATGTATAACCGTCTATTAAGCTCTCAAAGCCTCGAGGTTATCTTTATATTGTCAGCACATTTTCGTCCCTCATAAATAGTAAGTGTAGGTGACTTGAATTGTATTGGAAGGATTTATATTACAAAATTTTAACAAAAACATTTCAGAAATGAATGCTTATAGATCCGATGCGTCTTGAGTGTCTTTACACATTTAGTAAGCAAATAATTTGCAGTTAGTTGAATTTATTACATTGAATTAATTATGGAAATAATGTTATTACAATTTAAGTTTTTAGTGACGGTGATGGTTTAACAGTGTATGTATTTAATTCACAATGCAATATGCATCATGCAGTGAATTTAAAATGACCGTTTGAAATTTCTCTGTTGCTAAGCAGTAAATAATTTCTACAATTTTAAGCTGTCTTCGTTAACAGTTAATTACATGACGCGTGAATATGCAAGTGCCAAGAAAATAGTAAGTCATACAGGCAAAACCAATTTCATGGGCCGTTTGATTTCTTAGTATGTATTTGTAATTTAACAAATAAGATATAAGCTTAATTTTAATTTTGATTGAGATTAATTGAAACAGTAAAGTACAAAAATGTTTTTACTTCGTTTAATTGTAGCTATGATCTTAAGCAATGAGGCAAATTGTTTCCCTCTGGGCTTTGTTGTGATTAATCAAGGAATTGCATCATTTATTAATTGCTATACATATATATGACAAATGTAACGTTTAATAAAATTATAAAGATCTTATGAAACAATATTCAGACATTGACATTAAATGATATAAACAGTTAGCTTTTGGGATTGGTTAATTGCAGTTGTTTGGACTTTCTTCTTTTTGATTATATGAAATATTTATCCATTTCGTGCAGATTAATGCTGCATTGTCATGTTAACCCTCAGTGACAGCCTTATTATTATATAATTGTTCAATAATTGTTGTGATTTGTATAGGGATTAAAAGCTCAGGCCAATATGGTTGTCATTCGAGCTATGTCATGGCCATTTATAAGCTACAAATTGCCTACAGCACATACTGACCTCAGGCCTGCAAAAATCCTTTTTGAAATAGCCAATTCTGAACTTTTTTTAAGTACTTATATAGTCCAGCTCAAACGAAACAAGTAAATGAACAATTAATGAATACATATTTCAGTACTAATTATAGTTGACATGCATAAGCTTATATGTAATTAGAATTATTAATTGGGGCTTTTGTTTCGTTGCGAATCTGTTAGCACAGGTGGCGCTGGCAAAACAGTAGCATTTCTAATTTCCCCTAGCAGTTCAACACCAACTTGAATGCCTGGTACAGCCAGATATGGAGGCAAATAAGCAAAAGCCAGGCTTTTTTGCACAGTACATCCAAAAGCACCTGAAGTTGTATATCCCAGAACCTAAAAAAAAGCATTGAATAACAATCACGTAGACCTTAATATATTTTAAACCTTAATATTTCAAACATAAATTACTATTACATCCCACTTATAGGTATGTACATGCAGTATATACAGTTTTATTTATAACATGAAATAGAAACAAATATCTGTCAATAATATTGGCCATATTAACAAATGAAATTGTCTTTCTTAGATGAATTATTTGGAAGTTGGTGCTATAGTGTGAAATTGCAACTTTGAATGTGGGAAAAGTAATTTAATTCGTAACTAACTAAATAAATACCTTCTAGGGAGCTAATGTCGACTATGCATGTATACAAAATTAAATTGGTTCATTATTAATCACCAAATTCAATAAATCACAAAATTGTACATTAAATTAAAAATCCCAGTCAAAATGCAAACATAAACTATAACTCACACAAAAGGCAAATTAAATGTAAAATATATAAGTTCTAATCAGTATAATTAGCACAATGGGCTTGAAGCTGTAATATTTCACATTTAAAATGCTACATTGTATGCAATCTGAGTAAACCAAGTAATAAAAATGCATGGAATGGTTTTATTTCCTCGCATGTGGTAGCACTTTTTGGCATTGGCCTATATTTCTTCACAACTTCTGCAAGTTTGGTGTATTATTATGATATAGTATTGTTTTGTATTATATTGACTGAAACCTTCTAAAAAGGATTATGTTAGGTATGACGTAAACAATGACGTCAAGCTTTAAGTTTCCATTATTTATGATCTGCTACGTAGCAACAAAACCAAGCATTTTGCCAATTGAATTTATTACAATTGAGTGTTATTTTTATTTTGTACTTACTTTTCCACCGTACCAAACGGTTTCATTTCCCTCAGGATCAACATCATTTGTGTCCACATGCAAAACAGCCAAGCGTTTGCTAACACCTTTTTGCTTCACTTCCACCAGTGCTTGTTTTCCAATAAAATTTGTTGGCTGCAAAAAGCAGTATATCAAATAGATATGTCATTTTTTCATTTTATTTTAAGCTAAATTAAATTTGGATTCAAAATATGAAATTGCTATTGCCTTGTTTAGTTTGATAAATGAATCCAACCCTGCTTCGAATGGATTTGTGTCTACAGTCATCTGCAAAGTTATTATTATAAGTGATAGAAAGTTCGTTTAAGGTTGAAGTTTTCAGAGCAAACGAATTTTTTACTTCTGCTCCCCATGCTCTGAATCCTTTTTCAATCCTCAATGAATTCATTGCATAAGTTCCAAAATCTCCAATTCCAAATTCTTCTCCTGCTTTCATCAAGATTTCATACAACTGCAATGTGTCTTCTTGATTATGATATAATTCCCACCCTAATTCACCTAAACAATACAATTTTTTCTATTTATATGGAATAATTACACCAATTAACAAATAAAAGCTCATGAAATGAACTTCAATAATAACTGTAAATATTTTTAATATAATTGAATTGTTATAAGTTAATAAAAGAAGGCGTATTTAATGAAAATTATTTGTCCTACAATAAACATTTTATTGTGTTAATGTTAGAATAAATTAAACAAAAACACATCTTTGAAATAAAATGGGAAAAAATATGGATTAAAATTTCCCATTAACATTTTCTTCAAGGTGCTGAAGTTAGTTTGAATAATTCTTCACACTGAGTATATAATTATAAATAATTCAGTAGACCTGATGAAATTTACCTGTGTATGAAATTCTAATAGCAGTCGTTACAACTGTCCCAAGTTGTATTGTTTTTGCATGTAAAAATGGAAACGATTTGTTTGCCAAATCAGTATTTGCAAGTTTCTGGAGGATATGTCTCGATTTGGGGCCTGCTATTCCTAAACAAGCTACTTGATCAGTGATATTTGTAAAAGTCACATTGTATTTTCCTTCCCTGGCTTTTTCTTCCATCCATCTGCACAGAAAAAAATAAGCAGATGTTGAATTGGAATTTGGATGAATGACAAATGCAAATGTAGGTTCATTATTAAATAAATTGCTAGATATACACCTGAGATCATGGAGCTCAGATCCTGATCCAGTTACACATAGAAAGTCATTTTTGCCTAATGTTGTTAATGTTACTTCAGCATATATGCGACCACGAGGCGTTAACATGTGACAAATTGCTGTCGCATTTTCCTTTAAAGTTCAATAGAAATATGTAAATTGAATAAATCTATTTAAAATGGTAACACATAATTGACTGAACCCATATGTTATGAACAGTTGATATATTCCTGAAAGTTCGAAATGATACGCTTACATTTAAAAAGTGTGAAACATGTATTGTAAAGCTACCAAATAATTTTGTTTATTAGTATTATCTCAAATTTATTCAAAAATATTACTGAAAAAAATATTCAGTTATATCCACTCATGGTTTTCTTGTTAATTAATACTAATTATGGTTTACTGAACTTATTTTATATATAACAATAACTCAATATACTTTTATTCAATAGTATTCAATATTCTTAAATTACAAAAGTGGTGTTCATATTTCTTAATTAGCTGAGACTTACATTTGGAAGTTTGTTGGCAACAATATGATCTAAAAACTTGGCTGCATCAGGTCCTTGGACTTTGAATTTTCCAAAGGGGCTTAAATCAATCAGTCCTGCTTTGTTCATCACAAGTTCACATTCTCGTCCAACAGGCTTAAACCAATTGGTCCTTCTGAAACTCGGCTTGTATCCTATTTCATCACCAGGTTTGCTAAACCATGTAGGCTGCTCCCAACCTTTATGATATCAAATACAAATGCTACAAGAATTATGGTTCATTATGACAATACACTAAAATAATGTAAAGTATAAGCGCAAAATGTGCGTACATAGATGTAAACTAAGGTATGTATATGCAAAGTATACTGCATTCATTTAAAATACACGGGAAACATGCAAAATTGCGGTTTAAACTTTTATGACTTGAGCTGAACAGGTTGGTGGCTATATCAAGTTCAGTTTCTAATAAATCGCAAATAGGAAAATTATATTAAATGCCTGCATGAAAGCCCATTTCAGCTCCTTTCCTCTTAAGTAAGTGATAAATTCCACTAATGCGATTGGTTGGTCTTCCAGCCCAACGTTCATCTTTAGGATAAGTGATTGCATTGTTCATTCCGTACGACTCTCTGGCTTTCTTGAAAACATACTCCCTGCAGGGAAATATATTGCTTTATACCAATATAATTTAATTTCATATATGGCCTACATCGGAAATTTCATTTGAAATTCACACCTAGTTGTCCAATTACTATAACGGTCAGGATCAACTTCAATAAGATCGTAAGGTGGTTCTCCATCAATTATCCAGTCTGATAAATATTTCCCAGCACCACCAGCATGAATAATGCCATAGCTGAAGATTAGCAACAACGATTGCAATTAAAATGAAATGATTTCAAAAGTGCTATTGATAGTTTAATTATTTGATATTATATTCATGTATTACTTATATTTTACAATGAATACTTAAATTAATATATTTGTGCAATATTAAATCATAATAAAAGTATAATTTCTTGTTGTTTTTTTTTTAAATTACCAACATGTAGCTCTGAATTAATTTATATTTATTTATGCATAAACAATTATTTTGTTTTTAACTTTGTTGGTTTTTATTTAGAACATATGTAAGCAAATGGAGTGGGGAAAATTGTCAACCCATTTTGTGGTTCTTTAAATACATTACATAATGAAAATTATTTAGAAATATAATGTTACCCAAATCCAATTGCGAGCCAGAAATTCGGGAGAGCTCTGTAAGGTCCAATACTTGGCAAAATGTCAGGAGTGTACATGATTGGACCAGCAATAATATTTCTTATATTTGCTGTTTTCAGACAAGGAACTAAATCCTGAGCAATCTCCACATGTTCCAGAATTCTATCCAAATCAGGTTGGAAAAGTTCTTTGCCAAATCCTTTTATAGTTGATAAAGTCACATAAAATCTTTCAATAGAACTTTTCCTTTTAAATAATAAAAAAAAAACTCTATATCACCTTTAGGGACACCATCAATGGCCCAATCCTCACACATCTTCATCTTATCTGCGTGTTCATAAGGGCCAAAAAGCAAACCGTCCCTTTCTTGGCGCAAATAAAAAGAACCTTCCAAATGTCTAATAACTGGCAATTCATTCTAAAATAAAATAACAATATTTCACTATGAATTACAGTCTTGTATTATTCATGACTAACCTTAAGTGCTTTCACTTCCGGTATGGAAGATGTTACCACATATTGGTGGTGAATTGGAACTAATGGTAATTCTACACCAGCCATTCTGCCAATCTCATGTGCCCAAAAGCCTGGAATTTAATATTTGAAATCATAGCCATCACTTATAATTAATTAATCAAACACCCGAAGGGCAATCTTAAAGGTTGACTAGATCACGCATTTTAACTGCATAGATCCTTTGGATCCTTGCTATTTTTATGCATATGACATTACCTACCGGCAACATTCACAACTTTTTCAGTCTGTATAGTTCCCAATGTAGTATGGACATTCCAAAAGCCAGTGCTAAGAAGTTCCAGTCCTGTTACCTCACAATTCATTTGCAATTGTGCCCCATGACGACGTGCCCCAATTGCTAATGCTTGGGTCAGGGAACTTGGATCAATATGCCCATCACCAGGGTTGTACAAACCACCAAGAATCTGTTTACGAGGTTATAAAACATTACATTTTAGTTTAAATTACAGAATTATAAATATAAAAACACACCCAAATCGATATTTTTAAGATATTTTTTGCAATTACATCCAATTTACATTATGATTAATCCAATTATAAATTAGTTTTGTATAGATATTAAATTAAGAGATTTGGTTATTATATGAAAATTCCTAAAATATTAATTTTTGAGATAATTTAATATACTGAATTATGCAGTAACTGTTAAAGTTTATTGTAGAAACAAAACAGGAAAAATTTTAAGGATTGGACCAAATTTAGTTGAGGAAGTTTTTATTACTGTATGAGAAGAATTTGATAAGCAATGCATTGATTAAGATGAACTCACAATTTTGTCAAAGTTTAAGCATTCAAGTGTAAGCATGTTTAGAACCAAACTAATGTTTGTAAAGTTGGATGTGGCGTCTTTTCATAATCTATAAATGTGATTATAATATAATTACGCTTTTCATGTTGAGTAAAGGAAATAGTTTGCTAATTTCATCAGGTGTAATCATGCTTTGTGGAGCTTTATTCCATCCTTGTCTTTGCATTTGGTATTTTAACTCATCCATTCTTTTATTGTTTGTTGCCAAACGAATACTTCCAGGTCTGTGGAAACTGACATCCTAATTAACATACATATAACGCCTGAACTTATTAGCATGATTGCAAAATGTGAGCCATATAACGATTCAAACTATATGTATAATTTACCTGTCCTGTTTCAGATTCCAATTGGGAATACAAATTAATAGAGTCATGATGGATATTTTTTAAGTTGATTCCAGGGTGGTAGAAAGCTGCAAGACCTGCCTATAGTTTATTAAATTGATAACCGAGTGATTTATTAAGAAATATTGCTTCAATAAATTTAAGATAAGGAAAAGATGAATTTTAAAATTTACTGCATGCCATGTTGAACCAGCTGTTAATTCAGATTTTTCTAATAACACGACATTTCTTGGTCCTCTTCTTGCCAAATGGTATGCTAAACTGGTTCCAACAGCTCCACCCCCAATGATTACAATGTCAGCTTTATCACTAACAAGACAAACAAACTTGCTAAGTCAACCTAAATTCAAATTTAACAATGAATAATTTATGCAACAACTTCTCAGCTACTGTGTTTAAAAATACATAACAAATATGTTTGAGACCTACTTTCAAGAATACAATATGTATCTATGTTACACAGATGCATTTTATATTTTTAAAGTTTATGAATTGTTATAACAATAATTTCAATAACGATTTTGCTTTTGCAAAGATAAAATATTCAAAATTAATATTTTAAAAATATTTTTTTTTATGTAAATTACACCGAATAATTTATTATAATTGAATGGGATCGATGTTCCTTTTAAAGTGCCTTAGCAGCATCTTACCGTCATTAAATTAAAATCAAATTAATATTTACAGGTAGTTTGTAATGCAAATTTCAGATTATATTTTTAAATTTATCTAAAATTGAATCAAAACATTTTAACCTGTTCCTCAAATTGTTATTTTTCTACGCGAAATACCTTTCCTGAAATGATTTTCAACAAAATCAGTTTATAAATAACATCTTCATTTATTAGTTGTATTTAAGCTGAATTTTCTATTTATAGGAAAACCCCTTTACAAATATAATAAATATACACCTGATTTGTGATGAAAAGCAGTATTTTGAAACATTAAGGCCAAATTTCAGTCCTTTTCTGGTTGGCAAATGTTTGGTTATGAAATTTTGCATTCTCCTGAAATACACACAAAATTCTAATTAACCTACTTCTTTGTGTAGCACATTTATTTTTTAAATGCTTGTTAAATGCCACAATTTTAATTTGAATATACATGCTAACACATTCACAGCATGCACAATCTTTGGCACATCACCAACACAGTTGAATTTTTACAAATGGGTTACTGTGAGCGGCTGTTAAATCCAAATGGCAAAATTATAATATTAGTTTCTTCATATTTTCACTCACAATAAAATTACCAAA
>WWPM01016182.1:0-10944 GCA_023279145.1 Glomeris maerens | reverse complement strand
TTTTTTCCACATAACTTTGGTATTGTTTATCCGAATTTCAATCTGTTTGCTGCATTACGTTTGGAACATGGTGCTGAACATTTCGCTCAATGATATCAGTCTACTAGCGCAAATAATTACAAATTAGCGTTTAAATGATTTTGATTTCACCTTTCAAGGTCACCAATAGGCGCATGGTTAGTTAGCCTCTAACCTGCTGAGTACTTTCCATTTGCGTATCCATTCCTACACCATTCAGTTACAAAAACAACAGGCCGTCACTGGACTTACGACTCACCCGGTATAAAACAGTGCATTTAAAGGAAATAGACACATTCAGCCACTTGTTGCAACAAAGTGGGCGCTTACAATCGAAACGCTTGTGCTAGGATTGGTCAGTGCACTTTGTATCGTTCGCTCTCTTAAAGAAGGAACCGGAAATAGCACTACATTCTCATTTCCGGTTCCTTTGCACTGCAGCCAATCAGACAAAGGGGGCGGTGACGGGTCTATTCCATTTAAAGTGTGTGGGCATCGGGCCATTTTGGTTCCTAAGCCCCCAGGCTAAGCAGGCCTAAATCCGACGCTGTGTGCATGTCATTGAAACATTACAAAAACCACACGTGTTCATGTGTGCCCGCGATCGTTATTAATTAGATAATTAATTGCTAAAACATGCAATGATTGGTAAGAAATAATTTATTGTTGGAACATTCAAATACGCAGCAATATGTATTAGGCATTTCAAAGAAAAACCCTGCATAATACTTGTTGCAACAAATTATAACACAGTAAAACCTGTAAATTTGACTAAGCACTCGCCCAAATTGAGCACTTTTTTTATATCCCGGATGAGTCCCATAGACTTTACATTGCAAGACACCTGTATAGAATGAGCACCTGTCTACTGTCATCAGTGAGCACCCCTGGTTGATCCCAGTGACCGATATACCTGTGTGGAATGAGCAGCAACGCTTGTTTTTCGCCGTCTTGTCCGCAGCGCAACCTGTGATTGAGTTGCGAAGTTCGTTGTTTTTCATTTAATACATCGTCAGTGGTGAAAATGTCTAAACAAAAATGCAGTGGGCTAACTTTGGAAGAAAAGAAACAGGTTCTGAATCTTATGGACAATGGAACGAGCCAAAGAAAATTGGCAGCTCGCTTTGGGGTTTCGAATGGTACAATTGCTGGAATCAAATCAAGCCGGGAGTCTATTCTTTAGTGTAGTACAGTACATATTATGCCGTTATAATGCCAAATGTATAGTGCATACTGCTTGTGTTTAAACCGCATGTTTCAAGCGGTACCTGGATAGACTGAGCACCTGCCTAATTTGAGCACATTTTTCTTGTCCCGCAGGTGCTCACATTACACAGGTTTTACTGTACCAGAAATTTCCTAGCTTTGCAATCGAAAACATTTAATTTTTGGGCATACCCCCAAATAAACATTTTTATAACTGTCAATGATAAACAAGGGTGGCTGCAATTATACAGGTATAGCTGGAATCGCCGATACGTGATGCCCTCATTCCACTTATTTTAAATAAGTTTACCACTGATAATTTTGGGACATGACTGGGGGGTTCAAGTCAATGTGACAATTGTGTGACATGGGGGAAATGGGATATAAAATTTTAACAAAATACATGACAACATTCATGGATAGCCTGCAACAGGATAATATTGACCAAAGTTACCGGTGTGCAGAGAGAAAATGGAAATCGCAAGTCATTTCACCATAGAACACATCCAAAAAGCACGGCTTTCGAGGTATATCCTTCAAACATGATGTGGACATTTCATTCACTGGCTAAACAACAATTGAAGCATCAATGTAAATGACTTAATTTCACAATGCAATTACTACAAAGGTCACTCAAAGGGTCAGTTTGAGAGGCATCCTGCCTGTATTTACAAACAGAGTTCACAGAGATTGATCAGAATTTACAGTGAAGCACATGATCACGCCTGGCAGACTTGCTGAACAGTTGTGCACAGAGATTTCCAATGTGCTGAACTTCATGTCTTGCTCCGTTTGCTGCAGTTGATCACCACATTGTATCAAAAATGGGTCCTTTGCCAGGAAGAAACTAATTCAAGGACAAGCACCACAGTTATTACAAATGCCTTAAATGCAGGTCACACAAATGTCTGCAGTGTTGCACAAGCAGCCACTTCACTCATTCCAAGATCTGAAGGCGCAAGCATTGCATCAACAAGGTTTTTGTTCTCATACTGGATTCTGCCACTGGTACATGAAAGTTGCGGGGAAGAGCCTTGGTTCCCACATCCAATTATTTTTAATGACGAAGGTACATACACCAGAGATTGCATTTTCAACTCGAAGAACATAGATTTTTAAGCATATGATAATTCACACACTTTCACAAGAGCATCTCAGAACAGGTTCAATGTGAACATGTAGGCTGCTGGCATACTCATCATCGCTTTACTCGAACATATCTCCTTCCGTCTTGGCTTGATGGACCCAGTCATCTGGTCTTAATGATTGACCTACTGCCAGAATTGTTGAAAGAAGTCCCACTACCCGGTGCACCATTAACAGAATGGTGTACCAGCACATTTAACTGTCACTGTCGCATTAGGAAAATGACAGATTGGCTGGAACCTGATCTGATCTCTACTTTATTTCTTCTCTTTGGGGACAGCGTGAAGGGTCTTGTGTACAAGACCACCATTCACTAGGAAAAGCTGGTTGCACATATTCAGGCTGCAGCGCACAATGTTAATTACATGCCTGAGGTTACTGAGAGGATCTCCCTGAATATGAACCGTAGATGTAATGCTTGCATCGAAGTTGGGGCTGTCACTTGGAGCAACTGTTGTAGTGCACAATCTGTATTATGCGTTGAGGATCATAGCATCAAAACCGTGCTTTTCCAGGCGTGTTCTCTGGTGATATTCGCTGCAATTTACCCTGCACTATACACCCTTATTAAAATATGGAAACGTTATCATTTTACAACCAGTTTATACCTATTTGCAAATGTTTAGAAACAATCACACATGGAACACATGATTTTGCTTTACATTTTATTTGCAACATGCATTAAAGAATTAAGTTCGCGCTTGTTTCTTCAATGACGTTATTCCCAAAATTGTAACTTTCTGAATAGGTGGTAAAAATCCACACAGTATCTGGGTGAACGTTTCGAGTACGTCTTTTGGGATATTTATTATATTCCTGCAATATCTAGGAAGTTTGGGAGTAAGTTTTGTTTGGTGATAGTGAATTACCGTAAAACTTCTTATTGAGCCCTGCCTCTAATTGTGCCCTGCACTCCAATACAGCCCGGGTAAAAACATGCAAAGTAGTAAAAAAGCCCTGCCTCTAATGCTGCACAGGGCAAAAATCGTACACTGCATTCAAATGAATGTCTTAGGCTAATTTAACTGATATCGATACTCTGATATATCGATAAAACGTCTGCTGGCTTAGACAGAGATAATCTTGCCGTTGTTCCCCAACAAAAAATTTTAAAGCTGCCCCAGGTCTGCAATAAAGCTGTGAATGTTTCACAGGCAGCTTCATTGCATGCATGCAGCAGGTATGCACGTTGCAGCTATGTGGCATGTACAGTCAATGATCATAACTAGAGTGCGGATTTTACGTGCAAGTACTAACTTTTTTCCTGAACGTATTATGATTAGGAATCTTACAGAAAAGCGTTTTAATTGCATTTGGAATTATTTGGACATCATTTTTGTGTACGTTTTTGTATGTTTTTTGGGCTAATTTTAGCAAGTAAAGTTGCGCACAAAATGCACGTAAAATCCGCACTCTAATCATAACTGTCTCCCTCATATTTGTATTTTTTTGACCGACCTCCGGTTGGCCGATTCTGATTATTTTTTGCCCAAAATAAGGATGTTCAGCAAGGTTTGTAAAAATGCAATCATTTCAATTTTTGGTTTATGCAAAATTTGGCAAAGGGCACTTTTTTATATCTCCGCAATGGGCTGAGGTAACTTAAAAATTTAAACGGATTCTGAATCGGCTTTTAAAATTGTTGGCTAGAAAAAAAAATCAGGAATTTTTAGTTGTTTTTGAAATTATTAAAGTAAAAAACTGTTGAAATATGGTATCAGTGGAAACACAGAAGTGCGGCGAATTTGTTCGATTTTCAATTTGAAACGTTATTCTGCATTTGAAAGGCAAAGTTATTAAATCATTTCGCTGCCACAAATATTACCATTTCATCATATTTGAGACAAATTCCAAGCTTACTGATGCCTCTTAATTACGTAAAAAGCGAAGAAAAGTATAATAAATTCAGATTTCTGTTGGGTCCAATTAAGCATCCGATGGACTAATTTTGAGGAACTTTGGCATTACCCACTCTGGCTCTATTGAACATATTCCCATAAATAAAGGTTTTCTGTTTTCACGTCGTTTGACCTTTAACTGACCCCCAATATAATCAAGCGAGGCCAATTCTTGTTTGTCACTTTCACACCAATTTTGAATTTTCGTGCAAACTGTCTAGATGCTGTTCCAAATTGAAAATCGAACAAATTCGCCGCACTTCTGTGTTTCCACTGATAACATATTTCAACAGTTTTTTACTTTTTTACTAAAAATTCCTGATTTTTTTTTCTAGCCAACAATTTTAAAAGACGATTCAGAATCCGTTGAAATTTTTTAGATATCCCAACCCATTGCGGAGATGTAAAAAAGTGCCCTTTGCCAAATTTTGCATGGGCTAAAAATTGAAATGATTGCATTTTTGCAAACCTTACTGAACATCCTAATTTTGGGCAAAAAATAATCAGAATCGGCCACCGGAAGTCAGTCAAAAAAATACAAATATGAGGGATACAGTTATGATTAGAGTGCGGATTTTACGTGCATTTTGTGCGCAACTTTACTTGCTAAAATTAGCCCAAAAAACATACAAAAACGTACACAAAAATGATGTCCAAATAATTCCAAATGCAATTAAAACGCTTTTCTGTAAGATTCCTAATCATAATAAGTTCAGGAAAAAAATAAGTGCTTGCACGTAAAATCCGCACTCTAGTTATGATCATCGAATGTACCATAAAACTTCCAGTCAAACATCCACAGCTTTATTGCAGAACTGCAGGCAAGTGAAAGCCAACAATTTTTGTTAGGGCTGTATGAGTCACTTGCTTCTGCTCTTCACGAAACTCTTTCAGAATCGGAAGATAACGATTCCGACAATTAGATGGCACGAAGTAAGGTCCATGTTGCATCCATGTATTTCGTCCTGTATTTCAGAAATATAAATACTCATAATAAAGTTGTACTTGTTTCATTCATTGACATTACCAGTATTATTTTTGTTGCACACAATTGTAAGTTTTCATTAGAGCCCTGCCTCTATTATTGCCCTCAACTCTAATTTAGCCCAGGTCGTAAGACTGTCTGAATGAATAGAGCCCGGGGGATCTATTAGAAGTTTGACAGTATAACTTTTTGGGAAATTTTTTTTCCCAGAGAAGCGACATTTGTAGGGGTGAAGTCGAACATGCTGTGAAAATATTTTTGGGCACCAGGAGCTCGGACCAACTTAAACTATGCTAATCAAACTAAGGACTTTGCTGTTCAACAAGTGAAAAATGGCCAACTCAGTATTAGAGCGACAGAAGTGGAACCTGGGAAAGGAAATAGAACAAAGAATTAGAGATAGTGAGCAACAGAGGATACTGGAGAGAATGCGGGCTTCAAAATTTAATACAGAATATAAATGGATAGCGCCTAAAAAAAGGATGGCGGATTATTTGAAGAAAAAGAAGTTTAAGAAGAAGGAGAGAGTGAACTTTACTAGAATAAGGATGGGAAATGAGTCAAGAGGGTCTCAGTATTGGAGAGAGTGGGAAGAAAGAAGATGCCCAAATTGCGGAGAGGAAGACACAATGTCCCATAGTGTGTTAGGCTGTATAGCGGACAGTTTGAGATGGAAAATCAAGAAGAAGATACAAAGGTTGCTAAAGGAAGACGGAGATGGGTGGAAGAAATGTGAAGAACTGTGATAAGAGGGAGAGATGACTTATTAATTTAATTTATATATTTACTTATTATGTATTTACTTTTGTGTTTACATATTATGTACGTTGTAACACCCCCCCCCCTTTCGAAGCCCAAGAGGGCAAGAAATAAAAACATTCATTCATTCAAATGGCCAACTCAGTATTAGGAAAGTGGCAGAACAGTTCAGTATGCCCTAGTTTCTTTTCATGTTCAAAATACTGCCCGTCATTTTGTTGGCAAGGTGATCGCAATTACAGATAGAAAGGAAGAAGATGTGGCTGATGCAGAAGAAGAAAGAGGGGTAAACTTAATTCGAAATAAAATTTCTGAGAAAGAGAGAGTAAAAAAAAAACATACTTTATGTATCCCGATGTTGCGGATATTGCCAATGTTTCCGCCTCACTAGTAACGAGAAGACGGTCCACGTCTCTCAGGTCGAACCTTATTATCCTCGTGAAGGGCTCTTTTAAAAGGGGGGAGATTGTGGCGACATTGATCCACCGAACTTTCCCCTCTTGACCGGTTCGAGTAGCAGCGTTTTCGGCTATGCAAATTTCTTTTGCGTCGATTGTTGTATGAGTTTCTTACTGTTAACCTATCGTTGTTATTGACGTCATGAATTAGTTCCTTTAGCATTATATAAACTGCATATTTTCTGAAGAGAGTGCAGTATCTAGCCAAGGCCACCAGTCACTCTGTCCATTGAATAATCTGGACAGCTAGTCACCTTCCTTTCTTGGGACTTGAGACAACCAGCCAACTTTCCAGTTAACAACCAGTCAACCTTCCGGCCAACTTCCAGTTTTATGATTCAGCTGGGTTCCCTGATCTACGGATTAGTGGTGATGCTCCATGCAGGTGATAATTGACATCATCGTTATCAAATCGAGACTGGTAGTGATCTACTCAGCGCGGCCAACTGCCAATATCATCTTCCACACGAGACTCGTTGTGGACCTTCTACTCTGGACAGTCACTGAGACAATCATTAACCTGGGACTAGTTGTGAGTCTCCCACCCTGGCTGGTGCTGCCATTCATTTGCACAATTGTTTGATCGATTTATTTATTTATACATATATATATATACATATATTTACTAATTATTGTTGACACCGTTACTTTGTTGGTTTTCGTATTGTTAATAAACTTTAAGGCCTGTAAGCAACACTCAACACAGTCTGTTTTCAGGACGCCGCAAAACAATACGAAATTTTGAACTCATAACATCTGTTCTGGGACCTAAAGAGGTATTTTTCTTAAGCCAAGATGACAAATCCCGGATTCCAGTTGGTCTTACGGCACGCAGTTAACAAGCAAACGCCTTTGCTGATGCACATAGAATATCGAGTCACATTACCAGGCCATGACTGGGTTTTTGCCCCTTCGCATAAACTAATACCGTCCGTGTATGCTGGTATAAAAATCCAAAGCAACCAAATAGGTCGTAAATATGCTGCGAAGCATACTTCACTGACGGCTTTCACACATTGCAAGGATTTTGAAACGACGCGAGTTTGAAGAAATGGCTAAAGATGCTAAAGGTGTTGTTAAACCAGTATGCATTTTCATTGTAGATGGAGGTCCTGACGAGAACCCTCGGTACATGAATGTCATCAAAGCATCCATACATCATTTTGTGACAAATGATCTCGATGGTTTATTTGTAGAATGTATTGCAACTTTATCAGTGTGTTTAACCGAGTGGATAGGCGAATGGCACGTTTGAGCAAAGAATTAAGCGGCATGATCTTATTGTACGACCATTACGGGACTCGTTTGAATAATAGAGCTCAGACCATTGACAAAGATTTAGAGATTCAGAATTTTGCTCATGCTGGGAAAACACTTGCAGAAATTTGGTCTCAAATTTACTTTGATGGTTTTCCCATTGTGTGTGAATATATTGACCCACTTGGATGCTGCTGGAACAAGCAGGCCATTGTTTACAATATCAAGCTCCTTGTGTGATGCTTCTGTGGGCACAAATCTCGCTGGGGTACAAATAAATAACGCTTACAAGAAGTACGCTTCTACATCGAACTGACTTCGGCGTGCACTATTCTTGTTGGCAAATGCAAAGAAAGAAATGGTGCAAATGCAATGCCAAATTGGGAAATTACAGGCAAAGCTGTCACTGTATAACATCGAAAACATCGAGAAAGGGTGTGAGGCACGTGAGACACAGGCAGAATTTTTATTAGAACAGCTGAAAAAATTCGACGAGAAGTTCCCCCGTTGGAGTCACAAGACAGTAAAATATTGTGTTCTGTTGCACAGCAAATCACCTGCAGCTTACAGATTTGCAAGAGGTGCAAAATTGATGAATTGACCATTAAACCATCTGCACAGCACATCAAGAGTGCAGATTTAATGGTAGGATCAGTGACTACAAGTGTGGAGGAACAGCCAAATACTCCTGCAGATTTGGCAAACAGGTTGTTATGCTTCGTGTTTGTTGGCCTGTGCACTAATTTCCGCATTCCAGTGGCATACTTTTTTACAAATGGTCTGACAGGACAAGATTTGCATAGGCTGACTCTGGATGTCATAAAAACTGTTGAGAAATAAACCTTTTCAGTTTTACTGATTGTTGCAGATAATCACAGCACAAATGTGAAGCTGTTTAGTTTGTTGTGTGGTGGAACACCAAAGCCAAGCATATCTCATCCTACTGATGACTAAAGAAAATTATTTCTAACACATGATTGTTGCCATATCGTGAAAAACCTACGTTCCATGCTGTTATCAACAACAAGAAATCTTTGCAACAATGGACAATCCATAAGTGGTGAATATGTGAGGCAGCTGTACCACTAGCAAAAAGATTCCATAATAAAGCCAGTCAGATGCCTTACATACAAACATGTATATCCAAACAATTTTGACAAGATGAACATTTAAAGAACAGTGCAAATCTTCAGCCAGGATATGATTACTGCATTGACATTTTTAATGAAGCATGGCCTGCGTTTTGGAGTGGCAATATTTAAGGATGCCGAAGCCACGATTAAATTTATGAGCATGGTTCAGAAATTGTTTAATATTTTGAATATTAAAAACAGAACACATCATATTTTCTCAAGAAACCCAGATGTCATGCACTTCTTCTCTCTAAGCGATGAGAGGCTTGAATGGCTGCAGAAAACTTTCTTGGGTATGTACTGGGTGGTTCACAATAATATAACAGGTGAACAGAAAATTCATTTACTTTTATAAACTTTTATCAGGGTACTTGTCATCATGGAAAGAATCACGCAGAAAAGCCAATGAATTCCTAAGCAACTCAACATATGATGCTGTCCACCTGACAACAGCATCATCTGTGCAGTGCATCAAGCATTTGCTCGAAAATGGTTTCCAGTTTGTTCTAACAAGAAAATTTAATTCTGATGACACTGAAAATTTGTTTGGAGCAATTCGTCAACTTTCTGGAGGGAATTATCAGACAAATGCAGCCAGTGTCACCCAGTCACTTCATAAAATTCTTGTAACTGGTCTTGTGTCTTCTTCTATTCCAGCAAATACTACAAATAATCCCTGTACAGAGTGGATGACACCAGCACTCGAAGATACCACAAATAATGTCAATGATGAAAATTATTCAGCAGTAAACATTATGTGTGATGCCAACACCCTCAATCAGAGACTATCAGTTATTATAGAGCCAGAGGCAAGAGTACTAGATCGCCGTACAACTGGCATGCTCCTGACAACAATGGCATCAGCAACCATGGCTTACATTGGGGGATACCTCATTAAGGTCATCGAGGATAATGTGCCTTGCATGAATTGTGTTAGCCTTTTAAGTTCAATTCAATCTCCATCTCCAATGATGAGCATCATTAAACTGCAAGACTGTGGAGGGCTTCATTACCCTAAACCGGTATTTATTATGTTTCTGCTGAGATTGCAAAAAGCTGTTCAAAAAGCTTTGCTCTTTGTCAGCAAAAGACCCAAAGTTATGCTGACAATAATCAAAGTATTGCTTCCGCATATAGAAAGAAATACTTTGTTTGCCTGTGGAAATGAAACGCATGTTTCACCATTGTGCATACTGCTATTAAAAATATTTATAAGACCATATATAACGACATATGTAAATACAAGCAATGATAAATACTTGAGAGAAAATAGTCAAGTGTCTGCTGCAACACGGAAAAAAAATTATCGCGCAAATTGCTAAAAGTTGCTCCACTTCAGCCATGCATTTCTTTCATTTCATTTTTGTTACCTTTTTTAGGATATGTGTGTATGTGTGTATGTATCATTCATTGTAATGTATGCATGTTGGATAACAATGTCATGCAGTATTTAAAATCATTGAAAATAATGTTCGAATTTCAATTCATATTTTTTTTTCACAATGTTGCAAAACTTTCATGTGGCGAATATATGCAGGCGTATATACACTGTAGCTTATTGCTAACAATGTCCATGAAAATTAATTAATCAACTTTTTTTTGGTCTATCATTGCCAAATAACAGATCTCTTCACTTCAGCAAGATAAAATGAGTATTCTTGCGATTTTGTGTGTGCTGCTCCACATAATCTCAGCAGTTCAAACGGTTTTCTACAGTGGGCAAGTGGCGCCCTCATGCGACCGCTGTAAGCATCGACACCCTAAAGCCGGCTCGACACATTGGCCACACATTACGACAAGTGTCGCTTGGCCAACGTGTGGATCGAGCTGTAGGTGCTTGTTTAAGCGCTGGCGGACAATGGCGCTGGCACTTGCCATCTGCTATAGGGTAGGCGGTTTTTGTCCCGCTTTAAAGGGGGCTAGCGCTTGTTCACACGTGCCAAGTTCCCCCATCCACACATTGGACTCACCTCTTTAAGATGCGGGTGACCCTTTCGGTGGCGTTTTTCGTTTGTTTACCGTTTATTTCTGAAATTTATTTATTTTGCGTTAATGTTAGCAACAATCGCTCCCCAATTTGCAGC
>WWPM01016176.1:0-19960 GCA_023279145.1 Glomeris maerens | reverse complement strand
ATAATTAAAATTCAGCCGCTTGCAAGCAATTGTAAGAACTAAAAACAACTGATATTTAGCTCAGCAGCTTTTTTATTTCTTATTCCTGTAATTATTTTATATTTTTTGTACAAGTGTGACATTTTATATTTTCAAGCTTAGTAACCAGGCTCTGATGCTTTTTTATTTACAAAAGTTAGTATAATTGCTAAAAGCCGCTCAATAAGTAAATATACAATTTTATCTCTTAAAATGGTTTTTGTCTTTAATCTCGGAGTCTGTTCGCCTGATAATGTTAAAACTTTGTTAACAATAGACATGCACAATGAGAAAGTTGTCATTGACGTCTTTTGCTGCCAGCTCTATTTGCCCTACTCTTCTACAATCAAATTGGCATGTTACACATAAATTACTGTCAATTATCATCTCTGTGAATTGTGCATGTACAAAGGTAGTCTAAACCTTCATGCGAATATTTCGAAATCTATATTTTTGGTTGAGGAAAAAAATTACTTTTGAGGTTTGGCGATGGAGTAGAAGTGAAATTTACGCACTAGTATAGGTTACATGGTGAGAAGCACGATGAAACATTTGCTTGGCAAGCATTTTGCACGCCATTGGTTTAAACTTGGATGGCAAATGGTGAAAAGGCGGGAAGACACGAAACAAAGAGCTCGTTATGTGCCATTGAGGCAGCCACATACAGCACACCCTTGGCATTGCCATTCCCATATCCGACATCTCATATCCTCAGTATACTCCTTTTATGGGACGATCAAGCAAGGCTCAGGTTTCGCCATATCCGAAATCTATAATACAACCGTATAGCCTGAATCCAGAACCCACCCATGAAGCACTTGCCATCATTATTATATATTTTAATGCAATTGATGTCGAGCTAAGGATACGTAGATTGCAAATGAGCCAATAAATCTAGGTTATGATTATATATGTACTTGAGTATTTCTAACCAAATGACCGAACTTTGTATACTTACACAGTGCATGGTGGTAATAAAGTGGTGAGAGTGTTTTGACCGGCAAACCTAAGTTGGCATTGCAATAACCAGGCACTTGAACTTTGACTGTTGTGTTGACACCTATTTGGCAGTACTGGACGAAACCGGAAATGCCTTGAAGAAGAAATGTGTATAGTCATAAATTGGTTTGGTCGAAAATTGCATTCGGGTTTTATGATAAGCAATAAAGGACCATGATTGGAAAGAAAAGTTGCATCCATCCAACATAGCTTCTGAACACTCCTAATCGAATTAAAAAAAAAACAATAAAATATATGTGAAGTTAATTTTAAGTGTACAAACAACGAATGAAACCTAAACTTTAATCTGGATTTCCTGCCTGCTTGCATAAGATAAAACAAAAACAGCCGTTCATTGATGAAGTCTTTGAACACAACGTGAGAGCGACAAAAATCTTAATTCTTTTTGAGAAAGCACTTCAAATGATGTAGTCATATCATTTTAAGAGGATGGTAACGAAATCATTGAATTTATGACAGTGCGACATGAGAGCAGACCGACTCTGAAAAACGCGACGTCATAAATGACAGTGCAATTTCTCACAAACATCAGACATAAAATGATGAACTAACCGTAAATCGATGCATACACACGTTCCTATATAGTGATCAGAAGATAGAATATACTATTATATATGAAACAATTAATGAAAAGTCAGGTATACAGCATATTGTTTTTGAAGAATTTGAAATCCCACAAGTAGAGCTAGCGCTCAACATGTAACTTTAATTTCATGAATGACAAATAACCTCTGTTGGCTTTCGTTTAAAACATACGAAGTTGAAATTAGATATAGCATGCAATCAAAAAATAATATTCGTCGCGAATTTTGAAAGGAAAAATTAAATTCACAACGAAAAATATACATAAATTATCGTATCATTCAGACAAATAACGTGATGAAAATCGAATTATTACCAATAAATTCGGCTCATATATACTATACGTACACTATGTTTTAAAAAGTGCAATGTGTGCAGTAGTGCGAAATGAAAGCAGTGGAAAAATTGAATGAAATCCGTTTCGTTTCAAAGTACACATAAAAATCATTAATCATATAAAACTGATTTCGTGGTGAAATATTAGCGTTTCAACTGTTCACTCATTCACTTTTAATTTAAGCTTAAGTATATTTCGAGATCGAGAACTTGGGATTTGCATAATATGTATTTGAATATATACGTCCAAGTTCTGTTAAAATCTTCAATCCGATTGCATGTTATATAGGCACAGTAAAACAATATAGTGTACAAAGATCGTATTATTCACGACCATATATGATACATTCGATGTTTTCCTGCAGTAGACCATATTTAGGTAGTACCAGTACTTATCTTTTCTGTTGTCATGCAAGAATTTACAAATGTTTGAATCCAAGACAAATACATTAAATTCCAGTGCAACCAAGTCACTGATGGCTTATACATGCAAAGGTCAAAGTTTGTTACCTAATGTAATTTAGCTTAATTGATACATGTCCTATTTTGACAATGTGTCAGTTTGAATGAAAACATTATGCAGCTACATTCATGCAATAATAGAAACTACTAATCGAGGTTTTAGACATGCAAATACAAAAACAGGAATAGGAAATAATTAAATTATATACGAGATCTCAAAATATATGGGCATTATATAAACGATTGCAGTGGAATTTAAACCGTCTTTGTATTCAGTTTGCATGTATACAACGTATAGTGCGAAAACAGTATCGTTCATAGGAAAAATTCTATTTCGATATACAGTACTCTGCCATTCGTGTTGCGAGTTCCCTATGTACTTCATTTGTTTCCTACAAGACATAGTCCTGCATGTAAATCGGGTCGTTTGGCGCATGCGTGCAATGAGAAGACAGTATGAGAGGTTGAAATTGAGGCTGGCGTCAGAGGTTGTACTTTTCGTAGTGATATGCGTGAGATGAAACTCCGACTGCAGAAGATGGTGACCCTAAGTAAGGCTTGCGATCGCATGAACCGGACTGCAGTCGCATTCCTGCGTAAGACACAAACACAAAACTTGCGTATAAACAACACATAAATTATAAGGGTAAAAAAGCGAAATTAAGTTGTTCAGTTCTGACTGGAGCCAAAAGTTCAGCGGTTCATGCGGTTGGTCATAAATTTGAGCTACTTATGTGACATAAATTAATAGCTCGCTCATGCAAAATTTCTAATGAGTCTGCATGGGTATTAAAAGGACAGAATCATATTGAAAATTTGGGCGTGATTTGCTCTAGATACATATATTTCTCTGCATAGCAAGCACAATTGCGTACAATCTTCATCTATACTCTCATTTTTAAAGCAAAATTGCATGATCAAAGTATTGTATACGATAATATCGATATTATTGTAATACGTTTTTTTATAAGCATATATTTTATCATCAATGCATGACTCTTAATTTCTATTTCGTATAGGGGCATACTATGCGAGGTGTATATTCACAAATTAGTGAATCGGCCAGTAAAGTAAATAACATTTCAATTATTATTATGAGCGGTATATCAGATATGGTATATCTTTTCTGTGTGGATCATTGAAAGCAATTGCATTTTGTTTCATAAACAAATGATTAGGATTAGCTATATCTAATCCTTGTCATTGATATGGAATACAACTTGAGTGATAAACCATCGCGATACAAATTATTCCTATAATGTTACATAGTGAATTTTACAACGTCTATCCCATACCATCATTTCTTTTATTTACAATAAAAGCAACAAAATCTGCTATAGTCTTCTTAATATCTGCAATATTTTCAGAATATTTCTGATGTTTCCCTCACATTTTCCTAAAATGACAAATCTCTCTCCTTGTTAATTTAGCCCGCGTATCCCAAAGTTTACTTTCAAGAGATGTGAAAAATCTGGAGAGGAAATGCATGATTCTTGAATGGATTGGCGGTGTTACCCGAAACGGTTGACTCTCAGTGTATTATGGAAGCAAAAGATTATTCAAACGTCGAGGAAGTCACCTCCAATATAGAAAGTAATTAGAAGAAAGGAAAAAGGAGGCAAAATGAAGATGGCGACGTTTTAAAAACGCCGGCAAAGCCAACACTGGAGTTAAGATCGGAAAAAAATAGGAGAAGGGAAAGAAAAAAACAACTTAAGTGGGGTGCACATGCACAAGCATGGAAACGATATCCTAGGAAAACTGGGTCGGCGAATCTCCAATTAACTGGAACCATTTGCTCTTTTCCCCCTACTTCCAAATTTCAGACTAAAAACCCTTACAACGCAGCTAGACAATTTGAAGTCTATGAACACCCAACTTCCGTTTCAAATAAAGTTACAAAATGATTGACTGGAACATGTCAATGCACAAGTATAGTAACTACATGCCAAAATTGCATGCAGTTGTACCAGACTATGCTGTATAAAATCTGCAAACTGTAATAGAAAATTGCTGGCAAAGATTTAATTGCCGACTATTGATGTGCGTGATATTTTCACTCATATGCATGGAGCCAATTTAGAAGAAAATAACGATGTTAAGTCTGTCTCACTTATGCCTCATTAAAAAAATCAGTCAGCATGTGGCAATTGACATAGAAGTATTGGCTATAGAATTTGCATATATCAACGTGCACATTTCGCAAATATCAAAAACGATTTCAGCATGCACGAGTGAATTAGATGGATATAGCAAGATTGAAGCTACAAAATTTGTACCATTGTTGAATATACCTATATCAAAAGCTATGCATTAGATTTGAATGGCATAAATTGGAAATCACGAAGTGGTTAATTTTGTGAAGTTTTCTTTAAATTATATGAATTTTGTGCTTCGAAAAGCTTCAATTGTTTCCTCAAACTCACACTACCCGCTCTCTATTCCCATGTTAGTTCAAAATTGAAGTCAACTGCTAATGATGGAAAGTTGATAAACTCGAGAAATGGAATCATGGTAGCAGCAACATCAATAAACTACCGGTGTTAATTGACAATATACCCATTAAATGTAGTCGATATATTATATACAGATTTGTCACGAACACATACATAAGTAGGTGCCGCTATATGAAATAAGAGCTAAAAAGCTTTCATATAAATATTTAGCTGTTTGCATTCTTATAAATATTTTCCCTTCAATTACAAACACGACGACATAATATTCGCCGCAATATACATGCAGTAGGCTGCATCGATAATAATCGATCACCAGGAATGAGTGTGTAAAAGTTGGGCATGTTTCTCGCACCAAACACTGCCAACTCTGCACCATGAAGAAAGTTGAGTCTGTTTTATCTCTGCGTGTCAAACTTGGGCTTGTCTAGTGGGTGGCCTGCAGTGACCCCAGAAGTACCCCCTGACCAGAGATTTCAGTCATGCACGTGTCTCGTGCCGTTCAAACTAAAGATTCAAACCTTTCAGCCCGGCCGCCATATTGGATATCCAAATTGGGCACTCGTGAGCTCCAACATTTTAGATCATCTGTTTTTATCACATTAAGCAGATATTCATTCAGGCTATTCATCTACATGCTTACAATGCTTTTACTGTGATGGCCACAAATGTTGCGATTGTTTAACGATAAAATTAGATGATTGGCCGCCAGGGGCGCACTTTGGGAAGCCATTCTTTGTTGTGATCGAGTATGGCGCGTGCTGCCAGACGTACAACGAACTTTGAGATCAGCTCATTTTTTGCAAGAATTCCTCATTAATTTTAATACAATCTTTATTTTTTATGAATTGTACAATGCATAGTAGTTGAGAAGGAAATACGAGCACATAATGTACTTTAATAAGTTGTTTTTTTAAAAACCATAATGTTCAAATATGTTGAGCGATTTTAAAAAGTAAAACTATATAGTTGCAGATACTAGAGTAGTTTATGTCTACGTTATAAAGAGCATGTGAGGTTTGCAGGCAGGACCTTAAATAAAATGGCCATTCAATTTTGAGAGGAAATCCCAAGACAGGAAATGACTTCATAGCATCCCCTGCTTTCTATCTTCGCAATTTAAGAATAAGGAGTAGTCTATATGTAAACGGTGTGCACACTACACAGAGTCGAGGGAAAACATCTCCTTCTAAATAGATTGTCCAGGGTGCATCGAGTTTTTCGATGGTGCTTCTCGGCAGCATTTTTTTTTTCTTGTTTCCCTAGGGGCACTTTTAGGTCTGGTCATTTTTAACTCGCAACTCAATCATCAATCAGGCGACAAGCTAAACTTCATAACGAGGTCTCGTCGTGTACTAACAACCTCAAAACCTACATTCTGCATGCGCAAATTCACTTTATTCACGCCCGATTTTCATTGGTTTCAAATATCATAAACACATGCGCATTTTGGCAATGGGTTTTACATTTGCTCGTAGACAAGAATTTGCAAATAGCTACAATGAAATTTGTATGTGGCGTAAATTTTGATCTCCAACTAATATTATTCATTCTCAAATACCTAACGAATATATCAATCATTCAACCAATTATCCACGATGCTATGTAGGACACATTCCATACAAACAAGAGCCATTGTGAATAGAAGTTTCAAAGCATAATATAGGTAATTTAAATAAAAAGTTTCATACTCCCGAGTAAAATTTTGGAAATGCAATTTTTATATTAGATGCATGAATCAAGTCAATGTTAGGCAAACTCTCAAAGAACTTCCGTCATGCATCATCAGCGATAAACCATATCGTCGGAGTGTAAGTGCACTTAAAGCTTCGTTAGGCCTCAAGATGACACTCCACCTTATTTTAACTTTTTAGTTTTTCAGTATATATATTTCACTACAATAATTATTACATTGAATTACAAAAAAGTTCTACTGTATGTTATCACACAGCTGTCAATTTTCATAAAGCGGTTTTAGAGTATATTTAGACTATATAATACTGGCGTCATCATGCAGCCATCAAGTGATGCGTCATCCGAAATTGCAAGTGTGGATAAGACTCACATATTTCCCACTGAACTTTCTTTTCATCGAGAAAGATAAAGTATTTACGAGCAATTCAGAGAGATTCACCATTTGCCTAACTTAGGTTACTGATGAAACGTATGTGTAATATCGACGTCGGCCTATTAAGAGATTTAGGCTTATTGCTGCTCTCGTTTGCCGAATGAATATACCTATTTTGCCAAGCCTATTTTTAATGCATGCCTAGAGAAATACGCCTAATTTAGGAGCGCAGCAATTTTGCACTTTAATGAAAGAATTCAAAGGTAGGTGAATTGTTGGAAGAAGCTACCCGAAACTGGCTTACCTGCAATTTCTATTTGCGATGCGGCGAAGCGTAACATTTCACCTGTTGAGAAAGGTGACATACCCTATGCTGCCGCATGTTCATATACAAAACAAACATTTCAATTCTCACTAAAGAACCTTCCGGGCTCATTTTACCGAACTAATTGGCTAATGTTACATGATATATTGGCAACGAAATCCTAAAATGTAGCCTGATTGAAGTCGATCGAGGCTCATTTGTAAATTGCAAAATAATTCAAGCATTTGAGCATCATGAAATTGTTGCGAAGGTTTGCGTATGTTTCATCTATCGTATCATTGAAATAATCATTTCACAGAGGAATGACGAAGTAAAAGTAGGCTCTATATAATTTTCTAAATATTGAAACGGTATTAGATGTTTTCATGAAAACAAAATTAACCTTGAAATCAATTAGTCCACTCTGTCATTTCAATCAATAGTTTACTGAGCTGACTACATATATGTAGTTAAATCCAACATGCGTTTAAGTTGACCTAAATTGTAATTAGTTCATTATTAACGCAACATGACGACGATGACAATTAACTACAGGGTGTGAAAGGACACGCGCTATAGTTTGGACAAACTTGTGGGTCATCGTATTTCGTTCATCCCCGAGTGGACTAAAGACGTTTGAAGCCATGGTGCCATTTAGGCATTTCAGAGAAAGATTGAGGACCTGTATCAGGTTGCGACTGATGTTGTCATCTTGCCGACGACATTCCCTGACACGAATGCGCAGACACCCGACCTAATGCGTTCTCGTCTGCAACCGAGACGACAATTATCACAACCTGACTTCCAAATCGTCTGTGCCGAGCAGATAAGCTGTTCTCAATGAGCGCCATGATATGTCCACACATGATAACGCCTCTATATAACTTGCAATTACCATACAACAATCCGTTGTTCTCAATGTTCCTTAGCATTAAGGAGTTAAACTGATGGACACTTTATGCCCGAGGGGTCTCTTGCTTACCGTGTTATTAGCCCCCTAAGCGATCCGAAGTTGACCTGTATGTATGTACTTTCCTGTACATTTTTGTCCTGCTTGAAAATGGTTATGTATATAGTTTGCAGTAAACTGATGCCCTCCAAAAATACATGCTGAAATTTGCATAAATTTCTTAGGATACATAATACGAATCTTGAATGTTTGTTATAAATGGTGATACTGTGGTGCTGTTGTGATCATTAAATAAGGCTAATTTTATAGCAGAATGATAAATAGCTGTTTCCATTAAATAAATGAAATTTACTCATGATAACGAGCTAAAGCCGGATTTTCACTTGGCAAAATTCTTAAGCAAGTTTCTGGGATGGGGCACATTTGAATTAACAGCATTGAACTAATGTAAACCTCGATCATTTCCAGTTCTTGCCTCTTGAAAAAAAAGTAGATACCTGTTGAAATTTGTGGGCAACTACTTAAAGCAAGAAACCTCTCTTTACATTTGATAAACCTATACAGTTTATTAAGTCCTGCAGATATTCCATAAATTTCTTAGTTTATATCATTAGCAATTAAAACGCACGTCAAATTTTAATGCATTATTGAAATAATGCATATTTTTTGAAGTTGTGCGCAAATGTATTTTAGCTATTCTGCATTCGTGCGATTTAACAATTAATCAGTTGGATTCTAGAAAACGTAGAGAATTTTATTTGCCTCCCGTTGTGCTTGGTGATATCGAGGTTTTACAGTATTTATAAACATGGTACTCAATCTTGTGAGGTGAATGAGAATTAAGGCCAGCATGCACCGCAAAGATGCACTTGAAGTGTAAAGCAACTACTTCAAAATAAACCAGGTCCTCAAACAGTGTAAACTTGCGATGCAATGTAAGGCGTAAATAATATACAGTACGGTATATATGCACATGTAGACAAATTGCTACTTGTGTATATGTACATTGCACTGACGCTCAACATTATTAAAATCGTGTATACAAAGTAGCGAATAAGCAACTTTACGTTTTCGGTCGTTAAAGCGTCACTGCGCAGCAATTAATGCGCTCAATTTGATTGACACACGCGGTTTTATAATAGCCATTTAATTTTGTGTACAGAACATGTTAGACTTATTTTGACAAGTGTTTTCCAGATTCATTTCTTAATTACTGTAAAATCAGTTCACTGATTAAGGTTTCTCAGCGTGTTAAATTTTGTGTAATTATCAAGGATTTCCCTCCACAATTTTAATACAACTACAATTAAATCATTGTATCTCCCATATCTCGGATTCGGCCACAAATCTCTCAGCTCGTACAAATGCAAACTTGCACCTTCTCAAAACCTATGGAAAGATGTGTACCTCACAATAGAGTTGGGTTAATTGTCTCCCCATGCAGTTTTATAATTGGTCATACGCTAAGCTAACTTGATCGAGTCTTCGATGGACAGCGTTTTAAATAATATTTATTCCATTCTTAACAATGATATAGAAATAGTGCGTCACTTATTCATAGCTGAGCAAACACGCCAATATTTGCATGCAATGCAATTTTAAGGGGAATCTACAGCAGGTTTTAGTAGTGGAATTAAAGTGTAGTAGTCACAATGCTAATAAATAGAGCATTTTTTTTAGAAATTCCTACCTGCAGCTAATGCGGCATCGACCATACCGTCCGAATTGACGTTCATGTGATGTTGCGTAGATCCATACATGCCGTGATGATGGTCACCAACGCTTGAAGACGAAACAGGAGGAGATAACGACTGCATGGACCCAGTGCTACCAGCCGGACTCAAAGGATTGTTGTTCGCTTGATGCTGTTGTTGTTTTAAGTAGCTATGACCGATGGTCACTTCAACTCCTACGCCTCCTCCAGATCCAGGAGGTCCACATCCAGACGCCAATGATACGGACACCCATGGGTTGACACTTGCCGACAATTCCCCGTGAGAAGAAGGTGGAGGTGTGGTTGCTGCTGTTGCATACATGCTCATGGAAGCTGCTGCAGCCGCTGAAGCGGCAGCAACTGCGGCTGCTGCTGCTGCATTTGGAGCACCGCTTCCATTATTCGAACTCATGTTAATGTACTGATCAGACGAAACGCTCGTAACTGGTTGGGTCATATTGCAACTTGAGGCTGGATAGCCCATGGTGCCACTAGACATGCCCAGAGAAGACGGCGAGGAACTGCAGTACACACTTCCACCGCTGTTCAAAGCACTACTCGCACCACCTAGTACGCCACTCGGTACATTTGAACCGCCACATTGTGAGCTTTGCGTGTTCATAATGTTTCCCAGTGCCTGAAATTTGCCATCGGTTCAAATGCATCCATAGGCTTACATGAAATACTTGGGTATTTAGATCTTACCTGCCAAGAAGGGAACCTCGATTGCCACTCGGGCGGCGTGCAGGGACCAGAAAGATGAATGGGACCAGCCAAAGAAGTCTGTGGTCATGAGAAAATTATTATTATGAATTAGTATAGAGTAATACCAAATTAAAAATCTCTCTTGAATATTCTCTATAACAGATACGAAGCATCTCATATCAATATTTGTTTATATTGTAGCTGCCAGCACAATTAATAAAATATACTTAAGTCATTTATTTTCATTCCAGATTTATGAAATTGTTTACATGCTGCTCATCTGGTATTATATTATTTTTCAGTTTTTCGTTATTATATCTCTTGGATAAGCAACGCTTTATAGCATATTAATCTTACATAATTATTGCGTATAGTGAATTAACAGAAACGTATAGCACTTTTCGACCAAAATAACCAGAGAAAAACTGAAACACGAGGCAGCACACCGTGTAATGAGTACCACAATTCCACATTCTAACAGTAACCTCGAAGATAATCACCTGAGGATCTCCATACGGCTGCGAAGATGATCCAGGGCATCCAATCATTCCAGTGGATCCAGGATTTCCAACTACTGAAGGTCCATTCACTGCGTGGTGCTGATGGTGCGAATGTGCATGTGCGTGATGTAGATGATGCGAAGACATTGCTGCCTCATACATAGCCGTAGTGTGCGATGGTGGAGGAGGAGGAGGTGGTCCTCCTCCAGGGCCTTGCATGCTGAAAAAGCCGTAAGGCTTAAGGGCTTGACACTTCCGTCTGAATCCTCTAGGCCTTCTTCTGTATGAGCCTTCCTCAAACATAAACTCACTGGCTGGATCTATTGTCCAGTAGTGGCCTTTCCCAGGACGGCCTAGCCCTTTGGGTAACTTGATGAAACATTCGTTCAGAGACAGGTTATGTCGAACGCTGTTTTTCCAACCTTGATAAGCTCCTCTGAAGAATGGAAACCGTTGTTGGAGGAACTGGTATATTTCGCTGAGTGTCAGCCTCTTTGTAGGCGAACTTTGGATGGCCATCACTATAAGGGCTATGTAAGAATACGGCGGTTTTTCTTGACGACGGACACCAGCAGCGGCTTTCTTAGAGGAAGTGGACGACACAGAAGATGGTGAAGTCGCTGATGGGTTTGGTGTCGGTGAGGTCTTTATGTCAGATGAAGTACTTGCTTGGTTGTTGTTTTCGTTGTCTTCGTTACACGAAGATTCTGTCTGTGGATCACCAACGTCTCCTCCACCTCCTCCTCGGCAGATGGAATCCATCTCCTCCATCTTCATTTTACGATCGAAGAATGCTCGTACTTTGACAGCCTCTGTGGTTGTTGGACGTTCAGGGAAAATGTCACCTGCACGAAGACCCACTCCCAGGGCAACAGCCCCAACTCCGACTCCAGAGGATGTCATCGAGTCCCTTCTGGTAAAACGTTCCCTGATGATGGCGTCCAAGGGCCACGAGGAGCACAGGAGGGACCCGGAGGAAGCCAGCTTTTTCGATTGTGTCAGGCACACTTTGATAATTTTATAGAACAAAACGTGTCTAGCGAGGAACCTTACATAAAAAAATCAAGGAAAAGTACATTGGAATTAACGCAATGCAGAGTAGGCAAGTTTCATATGCACAGGTTGAGGCAAAAGTCGACTATGTTGTCAATATATTTGAAAGTTGATTAGATCTCAATATTTTGAACACGCTTTCGAAAGCAGGTTAGAAATTGGTGATAAATATACGATTAGACACAATTTTTTCTTTTCGCATCGGCCCCTGAAGATGTCACTGGGTTTCACTACACCCCAATTGTTGTATATGGTGAAGTCATTCTTGAGGGACAGCATTAAAACTAACATTACGATTATACATTTTATCAACAATTTGGAATATGTCTTCATGCAGCAACGTGTTTAGAATATTGCGGCGTACATTGTCCACATTTAAACTACTAATACCTATACGTGCAGCTATCACAAATAGTGATCGACTTAAGAGTTCGTGTGCCTTCGGGGATGCGATCCAACGCTACATATCATCCTTTTTGCTATCAGTCGCTTCCTTTCAAATTTATAATTGAACTTTTGCCTCACTCTGTATTAAAGGAAAGGCGTTCATATTGGGCAGAACCAAAGCAGAATTAACTTAATGCTTGCGCTCTCAAAATGCATGTAAATGCATTGCACACAAAATTAAGTGCGATTCCATATACATACTGTTATATAGACCTCTGCAATTTTGCTGTCTGTGACGCATGCATGCAATGTTCCTTACATATATACGTATCTTAAATTCTATACTTATATCCACAAAACAATTGATGCATGGCCATTCAATGTGAATGGCTGTAAATTTTGGAAATATGAAAATAAGGAAATAAAAAATATAAATACATATATATACTAATTAATTATCAAAGGTAGTTCATATGCATGTCAATGCATAAACATACATAATAATTTCTATAGCTTCTCTTAATTTCCCCGCGCATAAAATCGAGAATGATCCCTCCTATCAATATGAAGACGAGATAGACTATTATGCGTATAATGTAGACGGCAAAACAAATCAATATAGGGTATAAACCAATATAAAGACTGGTTGCATTCAATAATTGAATAACTACACAAACAATGAAAACTACTTTGAAATTGTGATAACCATATACTAGGGAATGTTGAGCCAGAATTCTGAATTTGCAAATCATTTTGTGTTTATTTAAAATGTATAGTTGTTATACGTGTATACAGTATATTCGGATTCCGAGCAATGAGAACTTTAAAATCATTTAAAAAATATATGGCTGGTTTATGTCGTTTATAGTTTGAAGACGCATTAGGCTTATGCAATTGCGATATTAATTTAAAATGAGCTACAGTGAACATATTGTGCCTTATAGGCGCCGTGTTAAAATGTTGTCCATAACCCCAACTGTAATTTTACTGTAAACGGGTGTAACTTTACCATAATTTCAACGCCATGCCTAATTCATGCTTTAAAATAAGTTTGTATATAGTGCTGTTGAAATCGGGTATATCTAAAACATAATATAATATCGATTATGTTATTATACGATAATCACTACAGTCATATTAACTTCAAACTTTCGCACTTCTATAAATTTCATGAAAGCAGCAGCGGGGATAAAAGTCATGAAGGAAAATGTTTGAAATGATATCAAAAATTAATTAGGTACATCACACTGTATACTTGTGGTATAGTTACGTGCAAGCAGTTGAAACCACAATTGTATAGCATATGTTATTACATGGGAATTGCTTTCAAATGATAATTACAGTATAACTTCGAATAACACTTTTATAATTCCCGTACTTGTTTTATGTGAAAAATCAACGTCTCCTTAATTTACATATAACATTAGAAATATGATGTACGTGCAGATAGCTTATTTCTTCTGCGATAGTGTTCGCGTGACAAACTTTGCTTCAATTACGAATAGAGCATATACCTTCTGGCAATGCTCACTGAACGTTTGCTGATGTCACAGAATAAAACGTACAAACTTCAGTCTAGGTTCTATCCATTCTAAACAGTAACTTTATCGCATGCATGAAGGCCACCCACAATCAACATATATACAGCAATGTAAATAAATTAATAAAAATGTATGTTACCGTTTGTTGTTTTCGATTTATTTTTAGATCCGAGAGCAGTGCAAAGTAAGTAAGAACGGCCAGAGTGGACTTTGGTCCAGAGAAGAGGCCACCAGCTGACGGATCACTCTAACTGCCTGATGGTATACACAGAAAAGTTACTATCGCTCTGACTTAGGTGCAAGAAAAGAGACCACAGGGCAGCCAACGTCCAAGCATGGTTGCAAACAAAAACTTCAATTCGCTTCTAGTATCATGGAGTGGATCTTTGGCGCTGCCTCTGGTGCGCTCCGGAGACTGCCATCATCTCTGCCAACGCCCCTTGAACAAGGAGATCTTCAGGTGGGAGTGGCTTGCATCTTCACCACGCCTAGAAAAGAGCGCTGAGACTAAGACGGCCAATGGAAATGAGGATGGGGCTCGATGACAGGTCAGTGACGAGCATTAGGCCTGTAATATGGCCTCGAGCCTTTCGTTAATTCGCCATTTTCCGTTTCCCTCAATTGACTTCGATGATCGATGTCTTACAGAGTGATTTTTTCCTCCTAGCATCTTCCAAATGTGAGATGTCCGGTATGTCATGTTTCATCAATTATACTTGTGCAATTCGCTCTTAGAAGTCAAGGCTTACTCACACTTGTTAGAAATTATATGGTGTGGTTACAAACGTCATAAAGAAAAACCAAGTGATTGACCTACAGTCGTATTTATATAAACTGCTTTATCATGCTTTATCACACGATAATTATTTTTTCATGAATGAATATAGTATAGGAACGGTTATCTCAAGTGTTATATTCTACAATAGAATTGAAGACGTGGCAATAAACATTTTTTTAATATGAATTAACATGATTGGCTTAAAACTTAGAGTAGGTATGCCCTATATAAAAATGTCTTAAATTATACCCATGCAGCAAATTGTTTTACAAACTTATATAACTTCTGACTAGAACTAGTCTTGTATCCAACAAAGGTAGAGTTATCGTTCGCATAAGCGAAAACTAGCTGGCTGCTTTTAATAAAAAGTCTTTTGAGACTTTTTTCGCTTATGAGCACTCTATACCTTTGTTTGAATATAACTAAGTTCGATTTAATGCTATCTGTGAACAAAAGCCCTTCTGTCAGTATATATTCTTTATGCTATAGCTTAAAAATTGGTATATAAGCGTTACCCGGGGCCGAATTAGAAATTGTGTGCAGTTTTTAAATTATAAGTGCATTTTTAGGCCTAAATACTGTGTATAGCAAATGTTCTGCAACCTTTATAGCTCGATATAATGTATACATATTCATAAGTATAGTATGCATGCATGCATCCGTGCGTTCATTCTTTCCAGGACGTGGTAATATATGTTCATGCAGTAAGTCACACTGGAATTAAATTAACTCCGAACATATACTGTATAATAACATATAAGCAGCAATGTAGCGAAGTACATTGATATTATAGGCCTATGTTTCATGCAATGAACTTAATCGTGATAATAATCTCTGCGCTATTGTATACAGGTAACCCTCTTTGTATGAATACGGTAAATTATACTGTTATTCAGGAGAGTCATATTAAATTTGATTTCAAACGGATTTCCAATACAGTCAATTATTACAAATAAGCTAGAGTAAGCCTACTTCACTTGCAATGCGTGAACGCATGCATAAGGTGCAGTTGTGAGACTACATTCTATTAAAATGTCATGAATGAGATATGTTTATTCGATCGTGTAATCGAAATCGACTCCAATAAAATTGCAGCATAACAAAGAGGCGGGAGTGATTATATAGCCAAACAAGGGATGTTTCTCGTGATCCCTGTATCTAGTATTTTATAGATTTATGAACTCCAGCAATGATATCACGAATAATAACCCTTATATATGTAACGTGCATCTAAATTCATACGATATTAATATAAGCAATGAATGCCTCGCAAAGAATCTTGAATTTCACAGTTGATATACAAATTATGAACAATAATCTTAAGAAATCTATACACTCAAGGATATTAATTGCATGGTGTTTCTGCGAACTGCCCCAGTTCATTTTGAAAACATTAAATCTAGTATGTTTAAACAATGACCAAAGTAATTGAAATTCAAGAAAGTTGAAACAGCATTTGTATTTAAATATATGCTATTAGAAGTAATCCAATTGGACTCATCTATATAGGCATTAAATCGTATTGCGATTCAATAATTGTATAATGTAATTTGCATTTCTGAAATCTCAAATATAAAGTATCGCAGTTTAAAAAACATACAATAATGTCAATGAAAACATGCATCATGAGGATATAGTACTATCAATTATACAGGGTGAAGATATAGTCTGTTGCCCCCCACCACCGAAAAAACATCTAAATCATCACATTAAAAAATCTAAATATGCAGTGACAGTAAGTCAAGGATGCTCTATCCAATAGTGACAAACTATTTGACCTCTGCAATTGCTTTCAAGGTTATCCGAAACTATTCTTTGTATAAACAATAACTGTATAGCAATAGTTCAAATATAGTAAGTTAGTATAGTAAGTTGAAGAGGACAACAAATTTCACGAGACGTGTATTGCAAGGAAGATGACCGATGGAAACAACCATGTACACTGGTCAACATGAATTTTAAGTCACATTTGCGTCGCATCGTCATCATTTGCAGTGGATACCACAATAAACGACTTCCATACTCAGAAATGACATTCGATATGGATTTTGTGGCGAATATCGGTGTTCAAAAAAAACCCAGCAGACGTATCAATGAGTAATTTAGACGATCGAGGGATAGGCAACGAAAATGGCCGATTATAATGTTAGAATGAGGCTAAAAATTAGAGAGACGACAAATTGACAAATATACTACTCTGAAAATGGTTTCTGCAAATTCTCTCGAAATCAGTTGGTCTTGAAACACTGGGGATCACTTTACTACTACGTATACCGGTTTTATATAACTGTGCTCCAGCTAATTTGAACAAGTTGAATGGTTATTTAACGTTCTAATACACGACGCCGACCGCATAATAATATAGAGACATATTTGTAACTGACATTCATGCAGTCAACCTTTGATGATATTCAGTTAATTTTCTTGTATGTACAGTTCTGATGATTGCCATAGCTGATACGGCAATCACATATAAGGTTTGGTCTAAATGGCGTAATAATAAAAACCAATTTCGCCGCAAAAATGCACAGAAAGTGACCATGCACAATCCTAATTCGGCATACAGGGTGTCCGGAAACTCCATTCATATTATTAATAACATTCCAAGAAACGACTGGCAGAAAATTACATGGAATCGTTACGTCTCGATTACATGCAAGGGTGGAAATTACATGCATGCAACGGTGGCACCCATTAGAAAACGACATTGGTTGGGTTTTGAAGTCATTGCGAAAGGGGGAGGGGCAACAGCTTAACTAAATTGCAATTCCCCCTTCATTTTCTCGTGAATTTTAATGGGCTATCATCCCATCTGTAACAAAAACTCAGAATTACAATTTGTTTAACCTTGGAGGGATGCTCTAAGGCCGTCGATGACGTCACAAGTGTATGTTGGCCTGGCATGTTAGACAGACACCTGCCATCACTTTTGATGAATGTCGCTTCCTTTTTCATTTATTAACAATATAACCAACTTTCTAGCATGTATACTATGTTGTTACCATATTGCAGATCAAAATAAAAATACACCATATTCCATATCGACATAGGCAAAATTAGGAAGCCCATGCTGCACTAGATTTAATAATAGATCTGCATTGCATGTAGTGCATAGGGTCTACTCCTCATAAGTCGAGGCCTACCTTTCATTACTGTGTACAAGTTGCACTTCTGAATGTCAGCGTCGACAAAATGTGTGAAAACGTAATTCATATCCATCGTCAACTCACAATTAATTGAAAATATGTTGCTGACGCGAGAATCAGCCGCGGATGAATATGTGTGTGCAGCCAGTGTCGGGTGTCAGTCGGACATCGTCTTGGGCGGTCGGTTTTGCAAAGACGCCCCCTCCTCGCTCATATTCTAGTCCACAGGGAGAGTCGTGGTATACGGAGATTAATTAACCAAACTGCTTGTATTTTTGTTTAATTAATTTTTGATGCCCGGCTATTTCATATTGACAAACATACATGTTGTGATGAGAACACACTCGATTCGAACACCTTTTGCATGACTGGTAAAGTAAACAGTATGTTTTCTTTATTTGTTGTTTATTGTTTCGGTGTAAGACGAATTATGGCCCACCCTGGGTAATGGGTCGCCACGGCTCAACTACTTATCCATCAACAGGTCATTTAGGCGGTACGCATGGATAGACCTCAACTGTCATGGACCTTACACCCCATCCCACCCTCTCCCCAATTTCCTAAAGCAGGACCATAAGGAAACATGGAATCTTACTCTTTGAGCGAGAAGAAATACATTTTAAAAGAATTATTACTTGAATCATATGTTCATTTCATGGAAGTGAATTTGCTAGGCAGGACGCCATGTAGGCTACATGTTAGCTACAAATTCAGGACTGGAGGTTGCGTGAATGTGTATTTGTGAGAGGTCTTTATGGGCGGGAGGACACCCAACTCCGAAAGGAGGCTCTGGTTTCAGGCCGTCGACGCTGGTGGCCGAATCCGACATGTCACTCTTTCTTTCCCACTAGATGCATATAACCAATTCAGTGTCCGTGAAATCGACCAACGCTTCCGGGTGCATCAAATCGCCCACAAAAAACGATAAAGAAATGATAATTGATGTCCAATTCAACTGAAACCGGTCTGGCAAAATACAGGTAAATGGGATCGGAACTGATTTCAACAAGCTTGCTAACTGTATAGTTTCCATTGCTCACATTTTCAGACAGCTAGTCCCAGCACCAAACTTGCAGATGCGATTATTGTAATACATTCAGTGTAGTAATAAGTGTAGCCCATTTCCATGGAGAATCCTTGATCGCATCAAATACCAGTCTTTGGCTATAGATTTTCAAAACATTAAATTTTAATTTTAAAAACTTTTTTATTAACATGCAGCATATTTTTATGTCACGATTTATTATAGAAATAAACTAAGAAAAATCGTTCACATGAGTACCTTAAATTAATACTTTGTTTCAGCTAATTGCATAGCTTACGTGTTTATAACTTGTAATTGTTTGCTTTTTTGGTAAACAAAATATTTCACTAAATTCATAATGTTAAATAATTTTAATCATCTCAATGTAGGATTTCTCGCATTTTTAGAATTTACAGGCTATTATGTATGTTATTATTTGTCTAAAATGGTACCCTCCAGAAACTTTTACTGCCGATTGCGACATGGGATTTATTGGCCCTGCTCTACAGCAGGGGCCATGGAAAGAATTTTCGACACTAGAGGTCTCCACAAGTCTAATAAGAGGGAGAGTAGGAGTTAGTTGTACCAAGAGCACTGGTTTCTTGTTATTACTCCTTCAAATTTACCCATAAATTGCAGCGAAATTGATTTACCGCATTTAATATTGCAGCGAAACATTATTTAACGATTAACCGATACGGTTTTGTAACACACCCCCTGAAATTTCACAACATGCATAAACAGAAAAAGAAAATGTGTGACATCGATTTCAAAAAAATGCAGGCCCTATAAGTTTTTGACATACTGAGCCCCTTATACATGCATTTGACTCTTCGATCGCAATCGCGTCATTTACGTTGTACAAGAGGGTGTGGCCCAAATTGACGGGGGTGATGCAGACAGAAGGTCCACCTGTATTAGTGGACCTCCTATTTTGTAAAACTTTTGTAACTAATGAC
>WWPM01016173.1:0-11318 GCA_023279145.1 Glomeris maerens | reverse complement strand
ACATGCAAGTGTATACAAGATGCCAACAACACATGAAAATGTATAGGATGTACTGTATATTACACAGTAAGAAGTGAAGTATACCATTTTGAAGCCAGGCACATCAAATATTGCAGCATAATATTAGTAACATAAAATGTAATAAAGCCTTGTCCACTTTATTCCTATATTTAAAATAAATTGCAATGCAGAATGCCTCAAAAAACTATACATACAATTCCAATCCCCGGCTTTAAACATGTTTTGTGTATTATTTATTATATTAAATATATATTATTTGTAAGCATTTCACTTTTTGTGATTTATTACAGCAATTACATGTTAATTGAGAAACATTCTGCATTTTTCTTCAACCCACACACCAGGTCTATTACGCTAAATTTACAACATAAAAATATATACTAGATCTGAACTCGTTCAAATGCATGTAAACATAGAATATTTAGTAAAGGGAAATATTGTTCCTACCTTCTCAGGTTTCTTAAATATTCCTTCCTCTTTCTCAAGCTCCTTGAGAGCTCCCCAATCAGGATCCTGCTGTCCTTTTCCCCACTGAGCGTACTTCCTAATTTAAAGAACAAAATTATTTGTAAATACTATATGAACATTAATGTTATACAAACACTAGAATCAAAATAAACTCCTTGTAAGATTGAGATAATTTAAAATGACATTTAATTTTGTGCTGACAAATACAGTAACTAAACTTTCAGCTTACCTGTGTTTCAGCATGGCACGGAAGTCCATACCAGATTCATCTTAATTAGAAAAAAGAAACATTGTTTAGCAAATTGCTTTGAATACATGTGAAATATGAGCAATTTTTTTTGTCATACAGTACATAGTAAAACATTTGAACCTTGCATTATGTGGAATCTTCAGCTAGTGATTTTATTTTTGAACAGTTGACAATAAATAAATGCTGAAAATATGTTTGTGGTCTTAGCAATTTATCAACAAGATAAATATGAAAATTAACTGCGTATTCATAAGAATTTATAAGGTTCATTCTAAGCGCAGTGATGGATGGATAAAAAGGAACTTGTTCAATTTACCACTGACGAAAAGTGATATTGAAGCCGAATCCTCTCCCAACTTGTTCTTGACGATGACGTTGTATCTTCCCTCGTCATTGGTGCGAGATTTGCGAATGCACAATGTGATCGTGTTGGTGTCACCATCAGTGATGAACACGTATCTGCCTCCTTCGATGATCTCACTAGCACCTTTCTCAAATCGAAACGTGGGAGCCGGATTGCCTTCCACTTGCACCGACATGTAAGCAGTTGCGCCTTCAACGGCTGTCACATTATCTTGGAAGTCAATAATCTGAGCTGGTGATTCCTCATCTTCAGGAATCGGCCGCAGAGGAGTAGAAGGTTTATCTGACTTCTCCTGTAGCTCAGCCACACTAAACACAAGACGCGTTTTAAATTATTTCCTTCCATTGCTATTATAATTTATAGTTCAGGAAACAATAGTCTCCTATATTCAAAATCCATAACTGTACATCTTGTTTTATGCTCATTACAGTGGTTTTGCGCGTATATAGAACCAAATATGAACCGTTTGCATATTGCATACGCGTATTATTTTTTCTGCTTTTAGTGCAAAGTCAAGCTATTAAAATTTTCCAATAGCTAAATACCGTATGTAGTGTTCTGTTCACAAATGTTATTATAACATCATATTGCATTCATCCTGATACATAGGTTGCTATATACAGGGTGATGGAAAGCTAAAAATGGGGGCTAATAATTTAAAAACAGGTCTCTGCAGCACGGAAAATGCATGGAAAATGTAGACCATACAGCATTGCGAGCACTGCTCTTCAAACAGATTGGAAGTTGGTGAGAAAATGGAGGAGTAACCATAATCTGAGTTTTGCCGAATTGGCCTTGAATGGATGCTCCAAGGTCATCGATAACGTCAACATGTATATACGGCACTATGCAACTACGAAAATACCTTGGTCTTCGCATGTCAACACTTGATCTCCGTCTCTAATAGAGCAAATAAACTCCTGTTAGTTACGCAACTTTGAGATTTAATAAAAGAAAAAGGAAAGTTGAAATCACCGCTTTCACTTCCAGCATTTCACCCGGACGAAGCTTCCTTGCTTTTCCAGCCTCATCCACCGCTATTCCTTTCTATAATGGAATAATAACATGTTAAATCAATAGAACGATGTCTAATTGTGTAATTTAAAAAAAATGACCTCATCAGCAATTATTATAGAAGGACGTCTTCCCTCAGCTCGGCTCTTTGGCTGAAGTGCTTCTTGAGAATCTCGCCGACTTCCTGCATCCGATCCCTTACGACTTGAAGGTTCTGGAGAAGGACTCTTGCTCAATTCAAAAGTAGGGATCTGAGGTTTCTCTTCATCTTTGGATAGCCTTTTCTTAGTCACGGGCTTCTTTTTATCTTCAGCTGGTTCAATAATGGCAGGCACTTTTTCTTCCTTCGGTGCCTCCACTTTCTTCGCTTCTGGTTCTTTCGCTTCCACCTTCTTAAGAGGCTTTCTTTCTTCAATTTTCGGTGAATCCTCCTTAGGCTCTGGTTTTTTCACAGATCCTTTGCGAAGTTTCGATTCTGGTTTCTTTTCTTCGGCGACGTCGTTAACAATCAACTACATTCATAACAATATATAAACTAAGGATCTACATATATACATGTAGTCATTTTGATATGCGCAAATAATGTGTGCTTTCTTTTCATGTGTGCTAACTAATTTTTGTATAAAGTAACCTGTATGTCCAAATGGTAAACACCGAAATGTCTGCAGTGCCATGTAAAGTACACCTGATATTTAATGCAACTTGATCATCCAGGAAATTTATTAAATTATGACATATCAAAAAGCGATTTAAAACTAGCTCCAATGTGAGCATTGTACTTATCTGAGTAGAGATATGCTACATCATATAATTTAAGCAGTATTTAAATATCATATTACAATATTATTTCAGTGACTCCTAAGGACCTACAAGGCACCATGAATAACAATCCAAAAAAAGCTCAAATCATACCTACTGGATATTGCAATCATTAGTATAGACCTAATCTATTCATGTATAAGTACTCCAAACATTAGTTATCTAGAATTGACATTTGCATATGCTTCTTGCATGTCTACTCCAAGTTCAGCAGCTACAATTCATGAAGTCCAAATAACCGGTGAATGATCGAAACATCACAGATTACCGTTCCCCCTGTCTGGGTTTGGTGGTTCCGGGAGTAAGTGGTCACTTTAGCGGCGTACCATACCTTTTCTTCGGGTTTCTTCTCTGGTTCTTTCTTCTCTACTTTCTTTTCAGGTTCCTTCTTTTCAGGTTCTTTCTTTTCAGGTTCCTTCTTTTCAGGTTCCTTCTTCTCAGCCTCTTTCTTCTCAGGTTCTTTCTTTTCTGGTTCTTTTTTCTTCTCCGGTTCTGTGTATGCATTGCAGAAGAAGTTAATGAAATTAATATGCAAACCTAACAAATTATAATACAAGGGAGAAATATAAACCTTTGGCAGAAAGATCTGCAGACGATGTCTCTGTTCCAAATTCATTTGTCACTTCGATCTTGTAATTTCCTATATATTCGCGAGTTACTTCCCGGATAGTGAGAATAGCTGTTGTCCCGTCAAAAGAAATCTTAGTCTCACGCGTTTCCTTAATCACCGTCTTGTTTCTGATTATATATTTAACGACATTAATCTCTCGATTTGCACACTTAATTCAAAACTAAGTATTTCGAATGAAATTCTCAAAATAACTTACTTGTACCACACAATTTTTGCTTTTTTGTCAACCGAAGTAAGCCTGCAAATGAATTCAGCCGATTTTCCGATCTCTACACTCTGCAAGAAAAACAAACATTTAATTAGATATTTCCACCAGACACCTTTTACAAAATATTACTAGATTTATAAATATGAAAACTATATTTCTACCTGCGATGTAAGACCTTGAGCAAACTTTGGCTTCTCCCCCTTTGGTTTTCTACAAAATAACCGATTTAGGCATTTATAAGCGGCCTTAATTACTAATACCTGCATAACAAATGGGCATTCACACACTTTTCCTCTTTCTTTTCTGGCTCCTCTTCTGAAATTAATAAAACAACATCGTGTTAATAGATATCTTACAAATTCTCGTTACAAAATTGTTTTAGTTGTAAACAACAGTCACAATTATAATGAAGCAGTGAAAGTATGATGATTGCAACACAAATTTTCAGTTATAGTCCGTTTCAGTTCAAGTTTTCTAAAATTCACCAATGGCTAGCTATCACTTGGGGGATGGACACATATGTACAAATCCCACACAATTAGAACATCCTGCCAATAAATGAGCTTGAAAATTTCACAAAAACAAAGTGTAATGCATCTAGCCTATGAGGAATTTATGAAAAGTTGAAGTGAAACAGGCTATAAGTCGTATTTTTAATCTTCAAGTGAACAAATGCTCCGTAAAAGTTCATAATTGTATCTGCAGTTTTTACCTATGGCCAAGGAATACTAAAAAGGGTATGGTTATAGGTAAGTAATGTAGATAGTAAAAGGTCACAGAGGGATAAAATTGTGTCTTGTGCTTCATATGGTTTTTAGATTTCAATCTCTGTGGTAGTGAACATAGATCTTTTACCTGGTATGTCTACTACAACAGTCTGCGAGCTTGATTCTCCTTTCTGGTTCTTTGCCACCAATTTGTAGACACCACGGTCGACGTTGGTAGGACTTTCTATTTCCAGCCGGATATCATATTCGCCTTTCACTGTTTCTGTGATGATGATTATGTGTCGATTGTCCTGCCTGACAACTGTATTTTCACGATACCACGTCACATCAGGTTTGGCATTTGATTGCACGTGGCACTCGATGACCACAGTCTTCTTGCGTTCCACTTTCACAACTCTTGGCTGCTGCTTGAATATTGGAACTTCTTCAATGTTCAACGTTAGATTGGCGTTTATTTCACCGGATGGATTTTTGATGTTGCACTTGAAAAGTCCGCCTTCAGCTGGTGATGGATCCTATATATTACATAAAATTCCTTCATTAAATATGATCAAATCTGGGAGAATTAGATTACATTCGCTTACCAATAAAACCAGTTGAATGACATAATAGTCTTTCTCTTCTTTAATGGATATCCTAGACCGAGTTGCATCCTTCACAACTTGGCCTTCTTTGTACCAAACAAAATCTGGCTTCGGCTTCGAACGAACTTTACATTCCAATGTTACTCGTTTGCCATTGTCTTCTGGGATTATTGTAGGCTTTCCAACAAATGTTGGCGGCTCTCCTTCTGGTTTCTTCTCACCACCTGTTAAATGTATTCAAGTTTTTTTTTTTTTAATCATACTCAAAATCCAATTATCAATTACACAATGAATTTGCTCGCAGCAAACAAATTACAATTTAAAATACAAATCCAATTAATCATTAACACGCAATGGAATTATAAACTGATAACCATTACAGATATGCATGTAGTTCATATGTGCAATCTAATTTGTCACAGTAAGAAAATTATACACAATTTATCAGGTAGAAAATACCCAATCTGTTGGAAACTTTAATTAAAACTAATTCAAAAAGGACATTCACAGACTTTGGTCAGGTTTGTGACTACATTTGATATATTACCTTCTATATTCAAATTAAGATTGGCGTTGTTTTCACCATGAGGATTTTTGACATGACATTTGTAAGTACCGCCGTCTTCACCAGTAGGATTCTACAATATTAAATTACCAATCACATTTTAATATAATAAAATTTAATTGCAAATTATATACCAATCAAATTATATAGATATTGTACATATAAATAATAATTACCGTTATTTCGAGAATACACGTGTAGTTATCGCCATCGGGGATCGTTCGCATTTTAAATCTTGAGGACTCTTTAATCAACGTGGTACCTTTGTACCATGAAACTTCTGGGGCAGGTTTCGAGTTTACTTTGCACTCCATGACGATCAATTTCCCATTATTCTTTGGAATGATCTTGGGCTTTTCAACAAACGATGGACCTTGTCCTTCATCACCTCCTGCCACAAGATCCGATCATGAATCCTCAGTGTTTAAATCACTGTCTAATATCACTATATACAAACACCTGTTAACTTACCGGCAAAGTTCAAATTGATATTAGCATTACTTTCTCCCAGTTCATTGACAGCATTGCAACGATAAATGCCACCATCTTCAGTAGAAGGGTCCTAAGCAATACATTTAATTTCATTATACACATTCATAGCTCACTTAAATCTGTCATAGTTTTAAAGGTTATTATATGCAAAATTCAAATGAAAGTGGGATAAAGACTTACTATTATTTCCAGCAACAACAGATATGTATCCTTTCCTGTGGATTTCTTGGTCATTTTCACACGTTTGCTCTCGGTGATTTTGGTTGTACCGCGGAACCATGTAATTTCTGGAGCTGGGTTTGCTTCCAAGATGCATTCCATGATAAGATCATCTCCTTCTTGTTTAATTGTTGGCTTCTTGGGAAATCTTGGGGCTTTTCCATCGGGGATCCTGTAACAAATTGTAACACTGTTCTATTGCAATCTGAAGCAGTTCAAAGTACATATACGTACATGAAGATTCTGCAGAACATATTCATATATTAATTGAAACAATTGATGGAATTCAAATCAACAAATCATACATATTGTATATTCGTAATTAACAGCTAATGAATTTAGTACAATATCTAAAATACGTCATCCAAATGTTTATGCAGACCATAATTATGTTTGTTAACTTCTATTAAAGTGTTTCATGGCTTTCATTATTACAACTTCTTTGGCTGTTTTAAGGTTTTCAGGTAAGTGACAAGTGGTGAATTATTTGTGAAGTATTTAGGAAACACTCACTTCGGTTTATCAGCTGAATCATCATCAAAGTTGAGATTGATGTTGGCACTGCCTTCCCCGAGTTTATTTTTTGCCACCACCTTGTATTCACCCCCATCTATAGATTCAACTGAACTGATCTCCAACGAGACAATATAATTCAGCTTCGCATCTTGATTTAGTGTCATTCTGAACCGGCCACCATCTTTCACTTCTTTTGAACCGTGGAACCTGTAATATTATAAAGCAGCATTACCAATACATAGTCTGCTCATTATTCGACGTTAACCTTTTAAAGCTAAATTACACACCAAGCTATAGTAGGTTTGGGATCTCCTACAAGTTTGCACTCAAAGATAACTTTGCTGAAGTCATCGGACTGACGGATTATGGGGCGTTCGGTGAATGTCGGTTTGACCCCTTCAGCTGGAACAGCAGCGTCATCACCTATAAAATAATAGTTTTTAATATTAAATATGTAAGTAACATAACTATTGGCGGTAAAACATACTGTCAAAGTTCAGGCTGATGGTGGCATTGCTTTCTCCGAGCTCATTCTTCGCCGTAACTTTGTATTTGCCGGCATCTTCAACACTGACATCTTCGATTTGAAGCACAGATTGGTAAGAATTGCCATCTTTCTGCACTGTAACCTGAGAAATTTACCAAAATTAGACCCATTTTGCCAAAACGAATTATATTTTAACATTATTGTACAACAAATGTTGATCCAAAAATTAATAGGTTTCGATCACTTATATTTATAATGCAATCTGCAAAATGTATAACCTTTATCTAATCTTAAAAACCAATGTAACTATAAAATGTTTGAAAAATAATGGAAAGATTTTAATGGGCTCCATTAATTACTACGTCAGTAAAATATATCAGTCCAGTCTTTCAGAATGTTAGTGTACTTAAAGTGAATAACAAAGTTGTTTTCAATCTGTATTTTCCGTAAAATCCTCTCTTCTCCACCTCATAGCCTTCAACGTGTAAAAATAAACGTCAAAAATATCCAAGCATGACTCATGACCTTAAAAAGTGCCATATTTTTTCTCTCCCTCTAATATTTATTAGCATTTTCAACAAAAAAACTTTAAAAATTGTAATGATTGAAGATGATGATTAGAAAATACATAAATTTATAACCAACGATTTTTTTTAAACTAAACTAGGATATTTAAACATTCTTCAGCTGAAGAAAATCCATGAATACCATAATAAAGATCATTTCTGCAAATTATAACATTTCACATGCATCTACCTTTGGTAGAATAAATCAAAGAGCAATTTTGAATGCAAAGCAGTTTGCTGTATCCAAATGCTCAAGTCATTATTTAATGTTTATTTCGTGAATTCGTAATTTTTCATTGATTTCGGAAACGAATAGCAACATATGTTTCTGAATGTAGGCATGTGCAGGCCGAAAAGTGCCACGATTGGTGCAAAGTTTTTCGCGGCTGAAACATGAGCTGTCGGTCTTCGGTTGGCCAATTTAGGAAAAGCTGCTTCTTTCTCGCCCATCCAAAACCACTCCACACCAACCGTCTTTGGATTTATTATCCACCTACCAACACATCGATTCACAATACTGTTTTATATTGGCCTACAATAAACAATCAATTACAACTATTATCTACAAATAATATACAACATTTCTTTTGAATAGGTACTACTCTTTCTCTGCACTGACATCCACGTGCCAGCAAATCTTAGTTAATCTCTAGTAACCTCGAGCTACCCAAAATAGATGGAGGAGCTTAACTTTTTTTGGCATGTATTTATACATGCATGTAATATATATAAATATATTGCAGGGGTGTTTCAAATAATACAAGGCAAATGGAGCTGAACGGGAGGAAAGCATCCCATGAGATGGTTTTCCAGATGCCAAATTAGTCTGAACTTATGTCAACTTTAGACACGAAACGTTTCAATTCGTTCACCAAGTGGAGTGTGGGATGCACAACACTAAATATAAAGCGCAGTCCGGCCTCCACCTGTTTTCAAAACTACACTTGTCACCTCTGAAGAACGAACACTATCTCGCTTTTCCAAAAAAACAGGTCTCACTTTCAGGAAATTATTGCACTTTTCCGAAAATGCATTGTAATCTTTGTTATCACTTCAATTAGTATTTAAGTTATAAAATATGGATTCAGTGCTTTGTATGTGTAATCATAGTCTGCAATTGCATAATTAAAAATTGCCAAAACTATACTGAATAAATTATTAAACATGTTTTCAAGACAATTATCAGCACGCTTAAATCAACATGAAAATGTGATTCATTCATGGCAAAATAATTAAGCACGTGTATAGTCGTTTTAATTATCCCTGTTACTGCTTGCAAAAAAAGCTATACAGTAAAATCTTGATATAACGTTTCCCCATACAACGGTTTATTTGTTAAACATATTTTATAATAGTCTATAACGGTCAAATGGCTTGTTATTTCGCCTCTAAACTATTTTCATTCCGGTTTTTTGTGACTCATCTACAGATGCAGCTCAGAAATGTTCTTTATTTATTGAAAACTGATTAACCGATTCTTGGACAAATTTATGTGACAAGGCAAAATGCATATTAATAGTTTCATGCCACAACAATAAAATAGTACTGTAATGTGGCTTATATACTCACACATCACTGCATGCGTATACACGTATAAAGCAATGTATGATATACTACATACATAACATTATTAACATTCGCAAGTATACCGAGCTTTAGAGCCAATTTTTTTTGCTATATGGGTATAGTATAACATTTATTTCCTATAACTGTTAAAATCCAGGTCTTCCTTGAAAATCGTTACATTTCACTGTATATACAGTATTTGTATCTACTGTATGTAACAGAATCAGTTATTAATTTAGATCATTCGATATAAGCGATATAACTCAAATATAAAATAGGATCTGCATGTAACATGATCATTATGAAAGTCTATTATAAGATTTTATCATATTCATTATAGGAATGGAAATAGAAAATGTGTATTTCAATTAAGAAATTGTAGCTAACAAGTTATCAATATGCACTTTAATGTCGACTGGACATTTTAAAGGTACCGTTATATTAATTTGTAATGAATTTATGAATCCACCCGGTTGACGTTTGCACAAATAAACAATTGATAACCAATACCAAATGTGGAGCAGTGAAGCTAATTGTTGTGCTTTATTTTGCTGAAAATTTTGCTTGCATAAGCATCACCATTTTAAGCCTCCATTAGAAAAAGAACTTGCCTTAATCCTTATAAACCTTACATTTGCCATTTTGAAAGCTGAGTGAAAGATATTTACGAAAAACAGACTACAATTAAGTGATAAATTTGCTTTGTATACGAGTAGAATTGGATTGGCAAGGATGAAAACATCTTGTGCAAGATGCTTTTGGCCATCATGTAAGCCTATTTATTACGGTGATGAAGTTTTTCTTTTTTGCCCGTGCTATATTTATATTTACTCGTCTACAACTTTAATTTCTTGGCACCAATGTTAATTACTGCCTATAAAAATGTCTCCGAAAATTAATGACAGCTCTTTACTAAATTAGGAATAAAACGAACTGTGCCACCTACAGCTAGTCAATACTAATTGCTATTTTAAGTGTAAAATTATTTTGAATAAATTTATAAGCAAAACAAATTTCGGTTTTATTCGTTTAAAAAAACAAAACACAATTTATAGTTTGCAATATATTCTGTAATTCTTAACAAAAAAAGCATTTAAATAATAACGAAATTTACATGTCTGAAAATAAGTTTCCCTGTGAATATTTTATATGCTCATTCAGGTTCAGGTAGTATATAAACAAACACCTTCACTGTCAAACATTCTCAAACTTTTCACACAAACAGAAAGGAACATAAATATAACCTGGATACGTCAAAATAACACATGTTTTTGTTTTTCCTTTGACCTATTTGCTTCATTTCCCACCTTGAGACTTTCAACTTTTCTATTTCAATTGGCTCCAAGCATATAAACTCTCATTTTCATTGATCCAGAACGAGCTAGCAAAGATATGCGAATAAATAAAATGGCTAAAACACTTGAATAATAGAATTTAAAAATGCATTTCTGAAAAACAGATATGATTCATTCAGACAAGATGTACTGTATATGTAGGGAATATACACTTCAAAATATGTTTTAGTCACATACATAAACAAGTGTCATAAATATTTTACGTTGTGTGTTAGTTAGGCAACATAATAAATTTATTGAAAAGCCAACAAGTACCTTGAACCTTCCTCCTGGTTTCACAAGGTTATCATTGTGGTACCAGGAAATGACAGGTTTTGGGTCTGCCAGGATTCGACATTCAAACAGAAGTCTTCGTCCATCGTCTTCTTGTTTGATGGAAGGCTTTTGAGCAAAAGTCGGAGCGATGCCATCGATTTGTCTAAAATGAAATCAGAAAACGCAAATTTCAGGAATTGCGAAATTGTA
>WWPM01016162.1:0-12535 GCA_023279145.1 Glomeris maerens | reverse complement strand
TAAATTGTTACCCATCAAGTGGAATGAATCGGTGAGGTCTGAATTGAACTTATCCAGGGCTTTGAGAAACTAAATCGAAAGACAAGTGGATGGATGTTTGCCAATTGTTCCACATTCGGACTAGTTTCAAATTTTTTAATGGTTTCTGAAGTTGAGAGTTACAATACGAGTGATAAGTCCAATTTACTGTATGCCATTGAAGTGCTCTTCATAAGGTTAATTGCATAGGAATTTCAAAAGGTACCTACCGTATTGTACGAGGCCCCATCCGGCAACGAACGCGGTCCAACCATCGAAAAGGTTACTTCTGAGATTGGTATTTGGAAGACACACTGGGTTGATTCTATTGTTGAAGAAGACTTGTTGGTCAAGTCGAAGAAGGGCAATGTCATGATATAAGTTTGGGGCCTGGTAGCCTTCATGAGAAGTCATTTCTTGAATTCCGATCTCGAGAGGTTGTGCGCCATCGGTGTCGTTGTTAACGTCGTGTTCTCCCAGCTTAATGACATAGTCTTCTGGGTTGGCACTATTAAATGAGAATGCAATGTTACAGTATTGCGTTGGACAATAACTTTTAGTAAACCTTGATTGAAGGCAATGAGCAGCTGTGAGGACGTAATCTTTGTGAATTAGAGATCCACCACAAATGAAAGATATGTTCGTTCTTGTAGCTGTCTTCATGAATAATGCTGCCTGTAATAACATGAAATCAGTGGTTAATTGTAAAACGGACTGTAATTAAAAGTTGTAAATATATAATATTTTTTGGAAATTAATACATTACCATCCATGGCCAGCTGTTCAGCTTTGCTATGCTACCACCAACTATTTTAGTTACAGTATTCCCAGTTCTGATTCCGCATTCTGCAATTTACAAATCAGATCTTATAATTTCTTGGGGAATACGTTGTGTAACTTATTAAACAAATACCGTATTTTGAACCTATATTAATTTGAATACCATAGTTACAAGATCAGACTTTTTCATTTTGGTTTATGGATTTTGCTATTTTTGTTGTTATAATAATTTTACGTGTAGGGAAATTGGCCCTTGGTCCCGGTAAATCCTGTGGAGCAGCTGTTGTAGTAGTTCTGGTTGTTGATGATAATGTAGGGACGAATGGTCTTTTAGTTGGTGGTAGTGGTGATGGCCGTGTTGGTTGCCTTCTTGTTGTTGTTGTTGTTGTTGGCCTTGATGTTGGTCGTGGGCGTGGTCTCTTGTTGTTTCCCTGCCCTGCCATTTGACCCCGAGGACCTAGACCAAGAATCTGTTGACCACTAGTTAATACGAAGTCAAATGTATCCAAAAGCGAAGGTGGATGTTGAGGTGGACTTCTCTTCTGTGGACTTGAGTCCATTGGGCAGCAGAGTAGATTAGTACCATTGAGAAAAGAACAGTTTGATGTTGTGCTTTCATTGGTGTTGTAAGGGCACTTTTGGATATCCACGCAAATGCCTTCAGTTCCATAACTTGTATGGCAGGGAATCTCTTCAAAAGTGCATTAGAATTTGAAAAATGCACAAGAGTAATTTGTTAATTCAGATTTCACATCTGTATAGACAAAATTTAATGCTTCTTTATATCACCATCTTGTGATGAAATGCAAAGTCCTCCAACAAATATAATAACCCCGAAAATGAGCGCTAATCTTGATATTTGACATCTCATTGCGAAGATTTTCTTCTTGTCAGTGAAGTGTCCAAATGTAATGCTGCAATCGATATATTGTTATATGTAGAAACAGGATTTGTAAATGTATCAATTAAGCAGTACATTAAAATTGTGTTGAAAAATAGAGTAAAAAGAAAGAAGTAAATAATGTTCAGTAATTGTCCCCTTTTTGAATTTTAAAGTGTTGAAATAAGTTTTAAAGCAGCGTTACATGGTTTTTCTGACAAGGAAAATAAGAAAAGTTGTGAAAAGTATGAGTTTGACAAGTTTTGAAAGGAATTTTGCAAATAACTTGTGAACACAAATTTAAAGAAGTTGATTTTCTGGGAATTTCATTAAGAGCAGCGACCTTTACAGTTATATATTTGTATTATTTCTTTCTGCATGTTAATGATATCCTCTTTGGATTCTAAAAACAGAATTTATCTGTTGTGGAAGATCTTAAAAAAGACTAGGCTAAAAATGGCGGTCGTAAAACCAAAGTATATATTATAAATACAATTCACAATCATTTCTAAAATCAGTTGAAAAGTTTTCATCTCAGTAAAAAAAATAATTAACGCTTTACAAATTTTCTTACCTGATTATTTCAGTCGTTTTTCTTGTAATAGGGTAGTATTATGATTGGGATTTAAGTCTGTATAGTTGTTTGTTTCCAGTGGTGATTGAAAGTTGTTTGTGAGAAGTTTTGTAGACTATACGTCACTAAGGGCTGCAAACACTAGCCAATCATAGTGAGATGCCCTATAGCTCTCTCTCTCTTCAACACTTCAATTTTGGGATTTGGGGGGACTGGGCTGACTGTAGTGTTTAAATGGATACTTGCACAAAACTTAACTTGTGATACAAATTTATTGTTTGAATGTACAATTATTTACACAGGGTTCACATTTTGAATGGCCCTTTTCAATTTGTCCTATTTATATATACTTTATATTATATACATGTCACACTGCTGAATAACCGCGGTGCAAATCTCAAATAAGATCATTTGTAGATATTTCAGTTTCATTTATTTACGTAATTATTATGATTTATTGTTTTTTTTTTTATACTTGGACCAGTATTATGTACTGATGTGTCATAGCAACCTTGGACTGAGTGAACCACTTTTGCATGGAAAAATGCTTTCCAATTATATTCTGGGGGGATAAAAGTTGTGCCTTTAAATAGTAGTACTTGGCTGGTATATTAACTAATCGTGCAGCAATTTTGCATTTTAATTTTTACTTACAGGGAAAGAAAACTTAGCAAGAAATATGAGATATTTCGGAATTGGGAGTCTACTTTTATTACAGAAACGTCTTAATGACGTATATTGTATGTATATTTAGTCTAAGCTTAAAATACCAACTTGTTGGTCTTTATGACCTGTGAGATAGTCGCTTATACTTTTGACTGGCGACAGGGTTATGTATGCTAAAAGTCGAGAAAATGTTCCAAATTAGTAACACTCTGGCAGCCATTTTCTCAAATATTTCGAATAGGAAGATTTCATTTATCGAGGAACTATATATATATGTATATGTATATATTCTAGCTTTATTTCTTATTGCAAGTGAATAGACTCTATAGTGAGAATGTAATCACATTTAGTGCCAAATATGTTCAGTATAGTACTATAAAACTAAAAATATCTCGCACTGATATGCACAGCAGAGTGTCTTTTTTGTTTCCAATATGGTATCTTGTTTTTGAGACACAAGTGCCTTTTCCTATCACACATGACAGTCCTTATATACTGTATAGTTGTTTATGAAATAAATCTTGTACTCGATTTAATCTCAATGTTATAACTTTATGTTGTAGAGGTCCAAAGTACCAATTTAAAGGTAAACTATATAGGAAATTTATTGAAACAAGCTTTGAAACTGCATTATTTTGGACCGTAAAACTCAACTTAAAGTGAAAAGACGCTGAAATTTCTCGAAACAAGATACTGGTATGTAATTAGGCCTTTAATGAATATGTTATCACAGTGGAAACTCACTATAAGACCAACATGGATTTATAAGACCCGTTTTTGGAAACTTTTGGTTGCAAGACCATCTGGTTTTAAGACAAACCCAGTTTTTAAAATTCTCCCATTTATTAATTATTAGCTAGACCAATGTGCTATATAACAAGGTAGCTATTAGCTTTTTGTAAGACCTTCTGGTGGGTCTTATATGGAGATTCCACTGTACTATGCAACTAGACTTTTTGTCATTGGAAATGCATAGGCCACGCCCCAAGGTCCAGTCACATAGTGACGTCATCTGGTGTGAACTTTTGTTTGTTTTTTTTTTACACTCCATATACTTTTTTGTTGCCAGATTTGTTTCCCATCTAGCCAAATGAAGTGTGTGATTTGTTTGGCAGCCAAAGTGTTAAGACTTGATAAAATTGAATTTGAAATTGTTAATTGTAAATCTAAGTATAGGTAATTATGATTGTAATTGTGAATATATTATGAAGCAAACAGTCTTGGTTCTTCGTTGCGTTTATAAATCATAGCTACCGAGTTGAGAATTGAGCAGGGTTTTTTCTTGGAAAAACCGAAATGAAAAGAAAAAAAAATGTCGTGCCATTATCTGAAGGTGCAAACAACTGTACAGTGTTGTAGTAGTTTGGATATGGTCCGCACCGCGCCGCTGTCGAGGGAATGACGTCACAGCGCGGCAAAACTCCAAAACTCGCCGTTGGCCGGAGCACCGTATTGACGACGATATGGCGTGTATTGCACTTTTTCACTGGGTTTCTTCTGGTGTTGACCTGTACGTCAGAGGTCATCTGGACTTTTCTTTACCTGATGGACCGGTACCATGTGATGGCTACTGAAAACAGGGCCATGCTGATGGCCCATGTTGCGCTGCAACCCACCAAGTGGCTCTTGTTGCAACCGTCTTCTTCGCAGAAGCACATGTGGCCCTTGCCGCTGCTTTGGTACATACACACATGGTCCACCATGAACAAGTTGATTTGGATTTTCTGCGTGCAAGTCCTTGTTATAGATTCTTGAGCTGTATGCAAAACAAAACAGCAATTACAAACTTTGTTAATAAAATCAAGTCTTGCATATTCTGTTTCCAGAAAGTATAGTGTAGTATAGCCATTGCACCAGTCAGACCAAATGCTTTTAGCTTAATATGTGAACTGACGAGGTTTTTCTAATGTATCCTGAAACTATGTTCAAGGTGCGTAAATAAAGTAATGAGACTGATAGCATTGCGTTCGATCTGGCAACACTGTGAGCTTCCCCTTTGGAGGGTAGGAAGGCCAACATCTGAAGCATCATTGGTGCAATTTTGAACACCCTAGAGTCATTTGGTGATCCATAGGAATTCTTTTCGTGAACCGGATTTTGTGCTTTCGGGTTTTGCTTCAGACTTGGAGCCTTGACTTTTTTGAACCATTTTTGCGCAGATTTGTTTCACCCCCCAATTCACTGGTCAATATCTGATGAATGGGTGGTGTGAGTCAAATTCAATTCTTCACCAATCATTCTAACAGTCAACAGACAACCTGAACACACAAGATCCCGGATTCTGTTGACATTTTCATTAGTTCTTGAAAATGAAGGCTTTCCGCTGTGTTGTGCGCAACTTTAACCGATTCTCTTCCTTCTGAAAATGCCTTGAACCACCGAAAAACCTGGGCCCTTGACAAAGCACTGTCTCCGTAGGCCTGCTGCAGTTTTACAAAAATTTCGGTTGCGCTGTGTCCAAGTCTGAAGCAAAACCTGATAGCACACCATTGCTCAAAATTAATGTCACTCACTTTCGCAATATGTGCTTAAAAAAATCCAGTTCACGAAAAGAATTCCTATGGATCACCAAATGACTCTAGGGTGTTCAAACTTGCACCAATGATGCTTCAGATGTTGGCCTTCCTACCCTCCAAAGGGAAAGCTCACAGTGTTGCCAGATCGAACGCAATGCTATCAGTCTCATGACTTTATTTACGCACCTTGTATTTACTATTGGAAATGAGATGATATACTAACGTGTGCCCTTGAAACGGACAATCTTGACACAGCATCCATGACATTTCTTGAGTGCCGGGAGGTCCTTGGGAGGAGATGTGTAGTTGAAGGGGTCAGAACAACGCTGGTCGGTCCATGTGCTGCATTCGTAGCACAACACATTATTGGCTAAGGGCCATAATTGGCAAACAAAGGAGGCGTTGAAACACAGAAGCCTCTTCTAACATGAGATCGTTTTTGGGTCCTTACTGATGCATTCCTCTTCAGCGCATGCGCCGCACACCGCCAGCACCACTGCGTGTACACAGAATGCAAAAACCCATTGAAATTATACTATGCACGTTATAAGATTTCATCTGCATCTGCATCTTTTGCCATGCATACACCAACATGGGCAACACATTTGTTTGCAATTTTTTCCTAACTGTCCGTTTCCAGCTTTCAGCACAATCGATATTTCGCGTTTGGCAAAAGCACGCTGCAGGCAATGTAACTATACAGTATTACATACACACAATATTCCTTATATAATTGCATTAACAACTGAAGGAAAAGGAATTGCCAGAATTTGTAACATGCTCAGGATATTTGGTTGTGGGCGCTCGTCATTCAATGGCATATGCTATTAGATCATATATATATTCACGAGATACTGGGGCATTGTGAAAGTGAAATACTGTAGCTTGGAGAGAAAAATGCTGCGCAGCTTTAATATTTAACAGTATGTGTTTGTATTCTTAGCTCTATTATTTCAGAATTTATTTATTCCATTTGAAAAAGTAATAGTTTTTAGAAACTGTACAGGAAGTACAGATTTTTGTAAAGTAAAATGTTCAAGTCATGTGTGATTTTGACATTTACAATTTGTTGCATATGCATAACGTATGATTAAAGTTTAGTTGAAATGAAAGTGTTTCTAAAAACTATGTTAAATTTTGGCTACATTGAATGCATGAGTTAATTTCCTAGATAATTGTTTTTTTTTGTTTAATATAATTTGTTAATTTCAAGGGAATGTGATTTTATAGTATTGCAATTTAACCAAAATCTAAATTCATTTTTAGGAGCAAGTGTATGGGTTGGCTTCATGCACGTAGTATATGTACGTAATTTGACATTTGAAAAGTTCCTGAAGGTATGATATTGTATTGGATAGCCGTTTACTTAATTGATTCTCGTCTTTCAAATACGGTGGCCTTTAAATAACACGATGTCGATTCCAAACCTTTCAGCAAAATTGCTTTATCCTACATTTTTGCGATAGAAGCTTTTCTAGGCCTACTACTGCAAAATTCAGTTCAATTTAATCTAACAAGATGGCGACTAAAACAAAATTGGGAATAGTTTGCTTGCGTATTTCGAAAATGGCAATAAAATTCAATGAAATGTTTGATATCTGTGCAAACTAGCTAGCTTTCCAACAATGCTTTAATTACAAAGTTAAAATGAAACCAAAATCAAAGATAATAAACAATTTGAATCTCTTAGAAAGATTGCCTGTTTCAAAATACTTTAAAAACAATATCTTTTATTTAATTACATTCAATATTGAATAATTATCATGAACTTTTGGAATGCTGATGCTTATAAGTCATTTACTTCTGATTTGTTTTGTGCGACATTTTCATTGAGTAACAAGTGAAAACGAAGTACTAACAAGAAATCCATTTAGTGAGTTTTAGTGTAGTGGTTGCAGATCATAAATTGTTGGTTGTATAATTCATGGGTGGTGTTGATGGTCGTGTTGGAGAAAGTTAATTACAAAATATGTGTGTTGACATTCTAGCGAATTATTAACATGACAATGGGACCACGAAATGTTGCCAGTAGGCCTATATATCTATCTATTCAAGGTATCGACTTTCCCCGTTTGTTTTATCTGGCAACAGCATCGGAAATTATTCTCTGGCAACCAACTCCACAATATGCAGGTTTTTTTAAGCATCACTTCAAACACTTCAGTACGTCTATATCATATCGCATATCTCCACAAATATTTGCAAAAACTCATAGAGGTAGTTAGCAAATATTATATAGTGTTATACATTGAAGCAGTACTACCTAGAGCGTGAAATACTTAATTTCAACAAATGCAAACTTAGCCTTTTTCAATAAATTACAAAATGAAATGTTAGACTTTGGTAATATAGTGAAATTTAGAACAGATGCATGCATGAAAAATAAGTTTTGACTTTTTAATACTTATTTACAAGTTCCTAAAATATAACTTGTAAATGAATGTACATTTTCTCTTAGCAGAAATTTATGTATGCATATTTAAAATATTATAACAAAAGAGAATACTTTATTACAACCATAGCCTATAGCTTTATTTATATGCTGCATACTTCTGATTCATTATCAATTGAAACTGGAAATTAATATATATATTTGTATTAAATTTCAGAATATTAGGAATTGAAGTTGTGGTTGCTGCATTTGTGTAGTTTTATTGATTAATTATTATTAAAGATTAAATTTGCTTTCGATTTTTTCCTATTTGATGGGGTTATAATTGTCATATTTTATTCGTGTAATTTTCAAATTTTTGAACATGCTAATTTGCATGCTGTTATTTCTGTAGTTTTGATAATTGGAAAATGTGATGTGTAAGCAGTGCGAGAAAGGAGGAGGGGAAATTGTTGATTTTGACCAATTTAGGCTTTGCAAAATATGTATAGATGCATATACATACATGAAATGAATGCATGGTGAATATACCTGCAAGGAGTATCTGCACACTTGCCCTGCTTCTGGAGCTCGGCAACAGCTCCATGATTCCGGGTCCTGGTCGAAAGCGTCACGTGACACCCTGTAGTGCGCAAGGATACACTGTTTAGTGATTGGGTGGCTGTTGCGGACGCGTCACGCAATGCCACAACCTAAAACGCAACCCAATCGATTATGGCCTAGTGACGTCACAAACTGAAAACTACTTCAGTCTTGCGCAAAATTACTCATCAAAATATCCATGCTATTTAAGTGTTATTTACCAGCCAAAAAAAAAAAGAACAACAACATCTCCGTTATTGAACAATTGATTGACTAACCCGGTATTTAGCAGGGCTATACTCGAATTTCTTGTCATATGACCATTTGCATTCTGGCTCATTTACTGGCTTTCTTTTACAAACAATACAATGGTGTACATGGTGTTGTTGGAGAAGACTCTGAAGAAATATATAAACATGGCATTAAAACCCGATAGCAATCGAATGAGAAATTGATAAGTTGTGCAGAAATGCATAGAAGACACTACTGTCCCCTGTAGGAGAAATGAATTTAAAATTCAGAAATCATATGTATAGTTTTTTGTTGTTGTTAGAACTATTTTCCTACTTCCTATGTGGTGAAAACCGCATTTGAGGGGTAGCTTTTGTAAAATTCGCACAAATGATTGATTAACTTACTATCTTTAAGGCTTTTGTTAATTTAGTTTGCTGAAACTATATACACATTGTAGTGAATTGTAGAATATCAGATATAAGATAAAGTGAATCCTGAACGTGTATTTATTTCAATTTTGTTTACCGTCAGTAGGCCTACTATTATTGGGCATTGTTCCCAGTTAGGTTTCTGAAAACCACTTAAATAATACGACGTTGCATTTTCTTATTTACAGTATTGTAACTCTATGAAGTTGTTTTTGTTTTTACTTTTAAACCGCCATCAATTAATACTTCCATTAAAATTGAAAAATTGTAGTGCTCAATAACATGAACAAATGTACGTAGTATTTAGCTTTTCTTTAATTTGAAACCAGTTCGTGTTTTTTGAAACTTGGTAAGGAACGAAATTGGTTCTTCAAGTTTACTTTCTAATCACTTGCTCTGGATTTGAAAATTTCTTATAAGATAATGTTTCAAATGAATAATATACACTTGTATGCCAATATGAAATATATTAAATTACAGTAGCATAACACCATATAGACAAACATACCCTAGGTGCTGATATAATTGTGCATTTATATGGGGAAATATTCTTATAAAATGGTGAATATTTGAAGTTATGTCTGATTTTGAGGATTGGATTTAAAGCTGAACCAAAATTGCGGTACGAGTGCAACTATACAGATGCTGGCTGTACTTTCTGGCTTTCTATAATCAAGATCCTCTCTTTTGGCATGTTAAGACTTACGATGCGTATATTTTTAAGCACCGACCTTACATATATAGCGTCAGGGATAAAGCTTATTTTAGAAGTAGAGGCCGCTTTAAAAATAAACTCACAAATTAAAGTTGATATGTAGAATGGCGCGTTTATCTGTACACTAATATAGGGCTATGCATTGGCTTAGGTAGTATATTAGGTATATGCATGCAGTGTATTGGATATACACATGACAGTGGAAAACACATCTGTAAGGAAGCACATTGATTTGTCTTGCACTATAGCAGTCACACACACGCAGTTCTCTTCACTCACCTGGCCTAAAAGAGTGGTCCTGCAACCTCCTCTGTCTTCGTCCTCCTCGAGGGCCGGTTGTGGTTTGTGGAGGTACTCCACCATCTACGACATGGTGGTGGTGGCCACGTTGAATATTGAAATAGATGCTGCTAAACTTAGCACCACCTCAGCCATGGCTCCCTTTTGCTTAATTGCCAGATCGTAGCTCCTTGTCTCCGATCTTCTGCTTCTTCTTCGTCTTCTTCTTCTTGCTTCTCCAATCAATGTATGGCTGCGTTGCGTTTGGTTGGGTTATTTTTTCCCCCCAAAACAACCTATATGCTGATTTTCCAATGGCCAACTGTGATATAGTGCAGATGGAAGGATAGAGCTACTGTGGTAGTCCAGTGGTAGTGCAAGTGGTAGAAGGCGACGACAGCGACACACCAGTCCGCATTGCACCCATATCGATCCAATGCCAACCCCAAACCCCAAAACCGAATCCAACACACAAGGCTTTTGTTTCCAACCATCCCTATATATCGCAACACCCACAATCGCAACCTGAGGGGAGAGTTCAGCTTGTATGTGTGTGTGTGTTGTTTTTTTGAGTGCGTCTTCCAAGTGGAGTGATGCTTGGGAGTTCACACCATTTTCAGCATCTTTTATGAAAGGTGCTCTCAGCTCAGAGCACAGGAAAGGAGATTTGAGAGCGCTGAGAGCGTTCGGAGCATGCGCCAACGAGCATATAGGAGAGATAGGGGAGTTAATTCGTCTGCTAAAATGTAGAGATTGAAAGATTTATAGGTGGGGGTGAAGTCGATATTTGTCATATTTTATGCAGGCCAGATGAGTTTTTCATGGGTGACGCCTCTGAGCGCCGAGCAATCTGAACGCACAAGCTCTGCGCGGTGAAATGCTCAAATACTTTCGTTTCGTTACTTATTAATGGAAACTGCAGATAGTTATTTGCTGGAAGAGGACTTTTGCAGTGGTATTAACAAGTGCTTTTCGTGTGTTTAATACCATGGGAATGGGGAAAAAAAGCTGAAGTGTTGTATAGTTGGAGTCTTGCGCAGCGATCCTGTTTTCCAATTCAAGTCAAAGTTATTATGACTAATACAATAGAAAATACTTTAATTCTCTATGCCGATATTATGGTTCTCGGTAAAATTACGACCTATATGTAGAGTGATTCCAATGGCCTTTGTGCAGTCCAGTTACAAATTCACAATTCGAGTTTGTTTTCATTGCAAAAAAGTTTTTTTTTGTGTTTAATATTTTTGAAGAATGAAATCCTACCTCACTAGGATATTATTTTTTATTTAAAGTAATGGAACCAAACTTTATTGTAGCCTATTTCGCATGGTGTTCCGTGGTGTTCATAACAAAACATGATTTTAAAGGATATTTGCTGTTTTCGTTACGTAGCGTGCTACATGTGCATGAAATGTACATAATCTACATGAATAAAATGTGATTGTCATAATTGTTGCTTTGTTTTAAAAAATTTCTGTACGTGTATTTTCATTTTCGATTAGTTTTATGAATATACAAAACTGTTTTGTTGAAATTCTGAAGTAAATAATGTAGAACCAAGAGTTGTCCCCATGTAAATGTGTATAGAAGAAAGAATGATGTAGGCGGGCAACGGTAGATGGCGCCACTGCAGCAACAACGTTTCTTCGGGCGCGTCTGAATTCATTCTGTTCGATTGACGTCATAACTGTCTGGTCACGTGATAGCAACTCCATTTTCGGGTATGTAGCGCATCTATCGGACCAACGCTTTTTTAGCATTTCGGAATTGAATTTGAGGATTAAAAAGGAATATTCCATGACGTTTGGATTCCATAAATTATGCTAGATGAGGGAATTGTATAAAAAAAAAACTTCAGTGGCCAGAGTATATAGTGCAAATTCGAATCAATGAAGTGTGCGAAATCCGAAGATGGCGGCGAAACATTCGAATAACTAGCCTCCACCTCGAGCCTACTGTAGCCTGGCTCGGGAGACGAGGCTGCCCAAGCGGTTCTGCGGCTCCGGCCGCATTTTAGTATGGAATTGCCACCCCTATGTATCTACTCGAGGCAAGTGTGACGTCATCCAAGCCATGCGCCATCTAGTGTCGGTTTTCGAAATTGCGTGAAATTAATTGAACATATGATGCGAAATTGCTGTTTTTCGTCGCTAATCGGCTTCATGTAAGTTTCTGATGACATTTTCTGTCTTATTTCTATTATAATTGGAATTCAGTGCAATGGATGGTTTATAATTTGGTTCGGTGAATTGGTGATAAAGTCGTATTTGAACGGAGTTTAATATCGACAACCTGCATGCACATCCTGTTTTGCTTTTTTGTGACGTACATATGGTAATCTGTTTTCCCCTGCATATAACTAGGCTATAACTTGTTATGTCATTCAAATTTTGGGCAAATTACACTTCTAGATGTGCCCTAATTCATTCAAAACGTTTACAGTCTTATATTTGCATACACATATGAACTTG
>WWPM01016157.1:0-22643 GCA_023279145.1 Glomeris maerens | reverse complement strand
GTTGTAGATGAAGCCTTGCAAGAGTCTGGGTTAGGATTCTTGGTTGCCGGAACTGAATCAACTCAGACATGGCTGTGTTGGATTATCCTGTATCTTGCGAAGTACCCAGATTTGCAGGAGAAGATCCAGATGGAAATGGACCAGGTGATAGGAAAGGACAGATGCCCAAATTACAGCGACAGGCAACGAACACCGTACACGTGCGCCTTCATCGCGGAAGTTGGAAGATACATCACTATTGTTCCTCTAGTCCTACCACACACGTACGCATATCATTCTTATCCACTATAATCACATCATAGATCCAATTATACTAACAGTGATTGCGGTCTGATCGATTCTCATCGCAGCCAGAAGAAGGTAGCGATAGTTGGGGATTACCGTGTCCCACCTAACACCTATGTCATCTATAACATTCACCGCATACACCATGACCCTAAACTTTGGGGTAATCCACTAGTATTCAGACCTGAAAGATTCCTAACCGAAGATGGAGAAATGCAAGCACCAGAATATTTCTTGCCTTTCGGTGTCGGTAAGCAATCGCGATGTGTTATCGCAAGGTAACCGACTATCCTAAGATTTGTCCAACTTGTAATATATCAGGCAAAAGGGCTTGTACAGGCGAGTCTTTGGCCAGGATGGAATTGTACCTTTACGTGGCTACATTGGCGCAGAAGTTCACATTCGCACCACCAAATGGGGAAACCATCTCAACCGAAATGAAACTTGGAATTACGTTTACTCCGAAAAAGTTCAAGGTCTGCGCAATGAGAAGACCCTAAAAGGAAAGTGTAATATTAAAGAATTGTGTATTATTAACAGCAATTAAATAAAATGTGACTCAACAGCTAAGAGTGGAAGAAATACTGCTATCAAACTGCACTATTTGGCTCTTTCTGTAAACAGAGATCATCCTTTAATTTCCTCCTTTTGCTAATGGTTAGCATTGCCATGATCAATTACCCTAACTTTCAATTAATAATTATTATGTATCGAAGTGAAACAATTCCTTGCTCACACAACACATTTAAACCCTGTCATGCCCACTACAACATTTCAAATTTCTTTTATTTGCATTAATAGGTTCCTATATGGCTTTACTAAATATGAACATTTTTGTTTACAAAAATTTGTTGGATGATTTATTTGAACAAAGTGTTTTTATTAAAGCATTAGTTTTTGTTTTCAAATTCAGTTGCAAATTTACCCATGTCTGACCGAGGAAACTTATCTGGTCGAGATCATTCATTAGCTAATTGTGAATAATAAGGCAGAAAGAAAACATGTCTTTACAAGGGTGGACCATCAACTGAACAGCCAAAAAGATGAGGCAAGCAACTGTAACAACAAAGCATGATGCAATTCATTGCAACAACAGACTGAATCCTGTCATCCTTGAGATGCAAACTTTCAAAACAATAAACATATATAAAATCGCTATTCCTAACACAAGTGCTTTTTGCTTCAATTTTATTTTGAGAAGACCTTGAAGTATATAACATTGATTCGTAATTTTATTGTAAGTAATGATAATGGCCTTGCGGAAATGATATCTTTTACCATGCAACATGCATGCTTGTTTCAGTATATGGCCTTGGCATGCAGCTATAGGAGATAATTTGCTTGTTTTTCTTGTATAATATATTACTTTGTGTGCAGACATCATGTTGGAAGGAGTGTTTGACTTTGGTCTGAGCACCAACATCATCACACTTGGGATTGTCACTAGTTTGCTCGCAATATGGTACTTTTATCAACCTCGAAACCTGCCACCTGGTCCTAAAGGATTCCCAATTCTCGGTTACATGCCCTTTATGATAAGAAACCCAATGAAGACACTGTCAGAACTTGGAGATAAATATGGACCCATATACAGGTTAGTCGTTCTTGTATACTGTATATCCATTTAATTTAGATGCTTTAATTCTTTAATGCATCCAGCATATATCTGGGAAGTCGGTTGGTAATTGTGATGAACGATTACGAACTCGTGAAGAAACTGTTAGTACAATCTTCTGACTATTTCAAAGACAGACCTGAAGATTATGCATTCAACTTGGGAAGAAAAGGTAAATTTCATTAAGTAGTATATATACTAACATATGCACCAAATACGATATTGTGTTTTACATCTTAAAGCGCAAAACTTTGGTCCATGTCTGAGTATGTATATTGCATAGCTCATAATTCAGACAACATTTTTAAGATTCATAATGTGTTCTAAGGAATGAATGTAATGACAGAAGGGAATGCATTCCTTTCTTATTCAATGCACGTGGTGTGCATATTTTATATACAGGGTGCCAGAGCTAAATTCGTACTTCTGACAAACTATACCTGGAGCACTGTAACTACGACCAGGTTTGAATTGTGGGAAAAGTGGTAGAACTAAATGGAAGGCAATTGGTACGATTGGGAAAGAGGTTTAGAGGATGACATTTGACTTGCATTGGAGTTTCTCCAACAAGTAAAAGCCCATTCTTGCAGTCTGTTTTTTTCCAATTTCCTTAACAAAGGCTTGGTCGTAGTTATTGTATATTGTAGCTCGACTTTTGCTGAGTTTCTCTGAGGAAAAATAATTAGGAACTTGACAAGAAGTTGACAAAAGCGACATTGAATGACTATTCCAAGATTATTATAAATTTTCATCATGAATTCAAACCTTGTCATTAACTATAGTTCAATTGTACTACACTGAAATTGCAACAGTTCAATCTTGTAATTGAAACCCACCAGGGTCACATTCCTATTTGGTTACTTATTATTCAAAACTCATTGTTCAATCTTTCTCAACAGTCTGCCCAAATACCATCTAGCTGGATCTCCTGTGATAAATGTTTATAAACACTGTACATAACACTTTGTGCCCATTGCCTATGCCCACAATGCAGATGGTTTCCGAAGTAAAACCACTAAAGTATTTCCTTAAAACTCAGGATCTTTTGCACTGGATTACGAGAAATCATGGAGCCATCACCGCAGATTTGCTATTAGTGCGTTTCGAGAATTCGGAGTTGGAAAACTAAGTTTGGAACCAAAAATTACAGTGAGCATTGAGCCTTAAATCCTCGCATCTACAAAATGTTTCATTTTACAACATAGGAAATTTTTGTTTATGAAACCAGGATGAAATAGAGCATTTCACAAATGGCCTGGAGAAGATGCAAGGCAAAGCCAGTGACTTTAAGGAGAGATTAGGCATGAGTGTTGCCAATAACATCTGCAGCCTCATGTTCGGAAAACGATACGACTACGAGGATGGGAAATTCCTGAGATTGAAACATTTGCTTGCTGACGTAGCACTGCATGTAAACGGTTTGTCCACTTGGCTCTTCTTCCCGTGGTTAAGATACATTCCCGGGATCTCCAAACTAATGAAAACGGATCAAGCAATGTATGTACCGTCCAAAAGCAAAGGAATCTTTTGTACATTAACCATTTCCATCCACTAATTGCAAGACTTTACAGGAAGGCTTTCCAGGATGCTCGTGATTTCGTAATAGATATCATAAATGATCACAGAAAGAATCACTACCAAGACAGGAAAGATGACTACATGCATGCATACATCGCAGAACAAGGCAGAAGATCTGATGAATTATTTACAGGTGATGATCTATCCATTGTTGTTAAGGCATCTATTCAAAGGTTAGGCTCAAATAAGGTAGTTAAGGTAGCCAAGATCTTTATTAGATACGATCATTATGGGAAGCTGGAACACGAGGTATCCGATTCACAATTTCCTCATTGTAATCGTATTTATGTTTTATGATGGATTAGTCAATGAATAATTTGTTACCTTCATGTAATTAGATGTCTCGATTCTATATGCCTTTCATTTTTACTATCAGGGTAATGTGATCTGTACCTTGCTAGCCCTTCAATAATCTAATAGATGGATTTTTGGATGGGTATAGGTTTCTTTTGTCTAATGTCCTCCATGGAAGACAAAACAGAATTGTCTAAAACAAGTTTCTAAGTACATCAGTAAAGTTGGTTGGGAATATATGTATCATCTTGCAGATGAAGCCTTGCCAGAGATTGTGTCAGGATTTCTTGCCGCCGGAACTGAATCAACTCAGACATGGCTGTGTTGGGTTATCCTGTATCTTGCGAAGTACCCAGACATGCAGGAGAAGATCCAGATGGAAATAGACCAAGTGATAGGAAAGGACAGATGCCCAAATTACAGCGACAGGCAACGAACACCGTACACGTGCGCCTTCATCGCGGAAGTTGGAAGATACATCACTATTGTTCCTCTAGTCCTTCCACACACGTACGCATATCATTCTTATCCACTATAATCACATCCTAGATCCAATTATACTAACAGTGATTACGGTCTGATCGATTCTCATCGCAGCCAGAAGAAGGTAGCGATAATTGGGGATTACCGTGTCCCACCTAACACCGATGTCATCTATAACATTCACAAGATTCACCATGACCCTAAACTTTGGGGTGATCCACTAGTATTCAGACCTGAAAGATTCCTAACTGAAGATGGAGTAATGCGAGCACCAGAATATTTCTTGCCCTTTGGTGTCGGTAAGCAATCGCGATGCGTTATCGCAAGGTAACCGAATATCCTAAGATTTGTCCAACTTGTAATATATCAGGCAAAAGGGCTTGTACAGGCGAGTCTTTGGCCAGGATGGAATTGTACCTTTACGTGGCTACATTGGCGCAGAAATTCACATTCGCACCACCAAATGGGGAAACCATCTCAACCGAAATGAAACTTGGAATTACGTTTACTCCGAAAAAGTTTAAGGTCTGCGCAGTAAACAGACCTTAAAAGGACAGTTTAATATTAAAGAAATATTAGCTTTTCTGTATTGTTAACAGCAATAAAATGAAATGTAACTCAACAGATATGAAAAAATGCCTTGGTCATTTGCTGTATAAATGTGAAGGACTTAACTAAATTTTTCTGACTTTTGGAGGGGTTTGAGAATCTTGTTGGAACAGCAGCAGTCGGCTGTTCCTCTAAACGGGGAAAATGCCTTAATTTTCCTCACATCTAATATTAATTTGCGAAATTGAACTGTTAATACAAATACAGTTTGTAAAGACAAGATCACATTCCTGAAATTTAAACGTAAATCATTGGGATACTTGAAGCTTGAAGTGATAAGATTATTAGTACTACTTAGTTAAATTCACAAAATGAAATCATTACGAATAAAAATAACAAGTGAACATTTTTACATAAATCAAGAGAATATATGTTAATTTCGCTCACTGTTCTTTCTCTTCATTCCTCCTGATTTTGGTCCCACATCCAGCACCGATTTCTGAACAAAGAGAAGTTGAAAAAGCCACGCCTTCCTCCAATGCTGTTCAAATACTGACCAATTAAAATGCACATGCAGTTATTCCTGGAAATTGAAGAAAAACGACCACTGCATGAAATATTTAACAATTTACTTCCTCCAATATCTATTAAAACATTGCATTAATCGTTTATTTGTAAATATGGTTATGGTATTATAAATTTTTATCTAACAATAATTAATTTGCAGATTGCAACATCTGTTGCTCGCACTTTGAACACAATGAGTTTTAAATCTGTCTATTTCTCTAGAAAAGAATATAAAGCAATACAGTCAAAGCCACATCCGTCCTTACCTGATGTGGCCACGTAAACCGGCTGGCCAAGTAAAGCGAAGTGCAATTTTTTGATTAAAACAATTACTACATCGATTGCTCTATCATCGTTATATACATGGATATTTTACCACATCTGAATTTTCGTTGTCCATTTTTTGTTAAATGCTAATCAAGATTAAGAAATATTAAGGAATGAAATTTGCGGCCACGTTAACCGACTTTCTGCCACACTAAGCGGCGCTTCCAACATGCAAAACACTGCATTTGATCTGTGCTTAGTCACTTCAACCGGCTTTGACTGTATTTACAAAATACTGCAATATTACCAAAATTGCTGTTTGCATTTCTTTACGCAGTGCTGCAGCAAATATGAATAAATTTGAAGTTTATAACTGAATAAAAATCCTGGTTATTGTAAGAAAGTTATATTCCTCGGTTATTTCCAAAATGAATCCGACAAATTTATTATTGTAATCACACAGGTTCCTTATATATATATAACACAAGTTCAGAATTATTACAAATGACAATACTTTGTGTTTTCTTTCTTCCAAAAAATCAATTTTCCCTTGAAACTTACCCGAGAATATGTACAGTATTTGAACCGATGAAAAGCATATACATATGTAGGTGGTAGGTACACATTATTATATATAAATGCATGACAAAAATTGGCAAGTAATAACAGCGAAGTGATCGACGAGAACCACATTTTGAAAAAAAACCCGCCAAAATCGGCACGAAATATTTATACATATATATATTTACTATATATAGGATCAAGAAATGAAGGAATAAAATCTTTCAAATAATGTGCAAGTTTCTTCACATATGCCATATCTAGTACTGAAATATAAATGAACATTTGAGAAGACGAATAAAGAAAAAGAAAACATCAAATCTACTACATCTTACCGGTTGTTGAAAATTGAAAATAAAATGGAAATATTAACGAAAACCACACCCGAAAAACGGACAAAGCTAATAAAATAAAATGAGAAAAATGCACAGAAACCAAGTGGATTAAAGGTGAACTGACAAGGTTTTGTAACACCCATGAAACTTTCATAAAATAATTATAATTATTATTGGTGGTTTCCATAATCCAAATATAAACGAGTAATGTTTTGGATTTCTCTTCTAATTTGCTGAAACAACATTTAGTTTATGACATACTTGGTAATAAAAACCATGCCATGCTTGTAAAATCCTTTTATGTACATTTCATTTGCATATTGTATGAGAAAACATGACATTTCTTCAATTTCATGGACTTTTACATAATTTTATGCAAAATCTGTGCTAAGAACACATAAATTTCAGAAAACCTGGTTTTACAGTCTGGAGTTATTAGCCATTAAATTTACATTAGTGCGAACCTCCTAAATGAATTACCCCAGAACGTTTAACGTGGGGGTAATTCAGTTAGGAGGTCTTTCAAACACATTAATCACTTAACTCGGTGAACTAATTGCTATTATTTTTCCTGATCTCCAGCAATCATTTAATTGTCAGCTTTGTTTAGTATAACTTATAACCGAAATCTTGCCAGTTCAACCTTTAACCTCAGTTGCAAGCTTACATAGCAACAAAAACATGGTTGTGTATACATATACTGTATATAATAAAATTTTGCATCATCAAGGTGACAGGCAAAAATGCCAGTAGTACTTCCTTACTTGCTATTGAAAGAAAAACACAAACAAAATTAATAAATAATTAAAACTACACCAGATAATTATTATTGAGCGGCACATTATCATCTTTGGTGCATCTCCCTGAGAATCCTTCTGGGGCTAGGATATTGGGGGATAGGGCCAAAACGCTAATTAATTACATCTACGTTTGAACAGTATTCAACACATGCATGGCAGAGATCAGGTTTGCTGCAGAATCTAAACCAAAACATTGAAACAATTATAGGTATACACATATACAGTAAAATACCAAGGTATTGCAAAAAAGTTTAGCCACATTGTAAATAACCTTTGAAGGAAGCAACAGACAATAAAATTGGGGACCTTGGAGCATCCCTTTAAGGTCAAACTGATTCTAACTGTCAATTTTTAAATTACTTCAAATTTAGGAAATGTAGACGACAGTTAATCTGATGAAGTAGCTAAAACACAAAGAAATGTCATTATGACGTCATCTATATCAAAGGCTTTAGGCCCCGCCCATTCAGTGCTGTTTGCATACTTTTCAAAGTATTGGTGATAAAATTTGAGAATATATAAGCCGAAATTACATTTTTGCCTTATTGAAGTGCAGTACAGGAGTGTTAAAATCAGCTTGGCCTTGAACTGGTGTTCCAAGGTCAAATATGACTTGGACCAACAGGGTGTCCACCTTTGCATGTCACTGAAACATGTGACATTATCGTTTTTATTGTATTATTTAGTAAGTTATATACAATGTGACCATACTTTTGGGACAACCCTGTAATTATAATTACAAAAATGATTTCTTAAATGTTTCTTTTCGTTGTTAGGTTTTGATTGACACTATATACGATATATAGGAGTTATGTCTATAATAAAACATATTCTTGTATTGCATTTCAACCAATCTTCTCGCAAACCGGTCACTGTTAACTATTTAAAAAAATTGAGACAGAAACGACATATTTTGCTTCAAAGCACAATGATAAATAGCCAACTATATTACATTTACTTCACTACTACATTTATATACTAATATACTGTATATATAGTAGCGATGGGAACTTGTCAAAAATTGCAACAACTGTGAATTCATTTAATGTCACAATTAAAATCCACACATTTTTTAATTAATCCCAATGAATCACATTTCACTCGTTTTCTGTTACAGTTAGCTAATCAATGGATTCGGGATTCAGATCATTGCATTTTTTAGCCAATGAAGAAGAACTATATTCTGACTGCATGTTGTACCCATTTATTGTCAGGTATCAGAGAAGTACTATGTATGTATATTAAAAATAACTTAATTTGTTACAACTGCATGTGCACAGTGGCTATATAGTATATATAGTTTAATATTGCTTTTCCATAATGACATTCAATTAATATGACAGTGTTTCTTTTTTAAATCAATTGCTCGAGTTTACAAAAGAAACTTGGAAAATTGTGAAAATGAAATAGTGGGAGGAGGAGTTAAAGAAATTTGCATATGAAACGCAGAATTTATTAAGTTAAGAAGGATGTCTTATGAAAAACAAAGACAAACTGGATAAAACTAACTTAATTATTACCATTTTAAATTTTTAGTAATCAGAATTTAATGTAAAATGATGTCTTTCACTTAACACTTTACTGTTTTGGCCTTTTTTTGTAAGAATTAAGGTCTGCATTAGTAAATCCAATTCCTATATAAGAAAGCAGAGGGATTTTTCTTAAAGATCAATGGATGTATAAATGAATTTTTCATACTGGGAAGAATCAAATGACTTTTCCAAAGTTTCTAACTGTCTCACATTCAATATTCAATGTTGGATTATGAGATTTAAGTAAATGAACAAAACCTAACCTGTCAAATAACAAATTTATAAACGTCGATTGGATTTTTGTTTTATACTTAAACAACTACATGATTCAAAAACTACAACTTATATTCAGATTTTGGTCATTATTATACTATTCTGAACTTCAATAATAACAAAATTGGTATTAAGAATGGATTAGTCTTTTTCAATCCTTAATTCCCAGTCACCTTTCCAAGCTTATAAACTACACACAACTATATAGGCAGCATTTTAAAGCAACGTGGTACGCGTGCTACCTGAGCATCGTGTCGTGAAAAGTCACCGCGTGAAACGGAAGGAAAATCGAATTTAACTTAAATAATACAAGATGAAAATGAACAACTAAAATGATCACATCATTACAAACAAACAAAAAAGGAGGTCTCAACATATCACAGAATTAAGTATGCACCGTCAGATGGGAGGGTATAGTACGCTAAGGTGGTCTCGGAAGCTGATTGGGCCGCAAGGAAACGATGATGATGGTAATAATAATAATAATTATTATAATAATAACGATTATGATTATCTGTGTGAGAAAATAATAATGATATTAACTGTATACTCGTCGATTCACTGGGAAAATAAAATCACGATCGAAATCTTAACCCACAACACACGCCACGCGCGAGAAGTTCCTTTTCCTCGCAAGGGTGTTTTTCTTTCTTTCGTCAGGTGGAAAAAGACGAAAAACAAAACCAGAAAAATATAAATCGAATTGCAAAATAAAAGGTCAATCGTTAAATACGAGCAACACAGAAGCAGAGTATGTACACACGCGTTCAGATGTACGGCGGTTAAAGCGACAGCTTTATAGGAAAAACTGGGGAAATACACATACTTACATATAGTTTCCTTAAAAAATTCAAACTAATGAAAACTTCCAAGTTAGTTTTGCTCTATTTGCAATGGTAAATGCGGGAAGAAATCCGAATTTTGCCTGCTTACGGCATGAACGGCGCAATCACCGATTGGTTCGTTTAGTCGAAATCGACTCCAATATGATTGCAACAGAATTTAGATCTGCAAATGTTATGCACATTCGTAAAAAATGAAAACCTGCAGTCTGTGGCAGTGGCATGGTCTGAATGAGATTTGGGCACGTGGGGGCTGTCCTTGTTGGAAAAGTCAAATCAGTTGGTCTCGTCCATCAACGACAGCCCACACACTTGTCCAACAACACCAATTGCTGCTGTACATAGTTCCAGTTTCCTTAACAAAGTGCTTTTACACCTTATAATCGAAAATTTACAATAGTCCTTCTTTAAAGGCACGTGCACAATTACTGTCCAAAGTATACGCCAAAAAGTTGGAACTAACTTGGCAGATTTCAATAATTTTCTCAGTTTTTCACTAAACTTTCCCTTTAAAAGTTTGTTTGAGAAGAACGTTTCTATATAATAAGGTGAATGTCGATTACCACCGCTAACACGAAAGCACGGTACCGTTCACATTTTTGAGCCGCCCGTGGGCAAAAGAAAACTTGGGGCATTTTAGACAGATTCTGCACGTAGTGGTTCTGTTGCATTGCATATTTAAACATTACATCTTAATTATTAAGCAACAAGTAGAAATTTTGAAAGATCTACTTACTAGCACTATTGGAAAATTCTGCGTAGTGCATTGGAGCAAATGGTCCATATCTCTTGTGGTTCCACACATATCATATGGGACCATAACAGATTGGCAATGTTTAAAGTGGACCAGAACAAAACCAGTAAGAATTTGTAGTTTGCAATGATTGCTACCAATAGTATTATAGTTTGTTGGATCGCGTTAGTTTAGTTACGGGAAAATTTCACGTTGTGATCTTCGTTATTTCAAGAAGCAGCGTTTGGAAAATGGGAACATGAGAAAAATTTCTTTGAACTAATCGAGTTTCATTTCCAACTTGATATTGGACCGATTTTTTTTACTGCCTCCTTCCCGCGCTTCAAACAAATAAAAGGCTCCTGACTAGCGTGATCGTGATTCAATTTACTTTCATTTGTCAGAATTCAAAATAATTGGATCACCACGTGCTTTTCTTCTCTAAAACGGATCCAGCCATCTTACAATAAAACTTGGAATGTATAGTGTGTGTGCCTATAACAATCGACAACCCGTAACTTCTCCGCGGGTTCATATTTCTCGACCGCCGTAAATCCATATTTGAAATTCCCATTAGAAAATCTTGTGATGGACATCTTCTGCCGCAATTGCAATGTTTTGCGGTTTGTAATGGACCATTTGCAACAACAAATTTACTCTTTAAGCCAAAGAATGATCCAAATAGTTGGAACAATGTTGGAGCTTCATATCACTCGCAAATGTTTTCGCACTGATCAGACAACAACCCCTGGTGTTGGTTCTTCTTTCATTGTCCTCACAGCATACCAAACATTGCATTTGCACGTAAAGTGTCCATTACAAAAATTTCTAACGGGAGGATTTCCAACATAGGGCATATAGTCAAGCTGCGTGTCGTAGGCTGTAGAACCAAAAACGAAACAGTTAACCGTAAATAACATATCGGGTCCCGCCCCAAAGTGCATATTTTGGTATTCTCCGTTCCCAACTAACCGCGATCATTGTCTCCTCCTCCTCTCTTTCTTCTTCTTCTTCCTTCTTCATCTTCCGAGACGGAGAAAGTCCTCACTGTTCTCGCGCGTCCCAATCGGTTTCATTTCAGCGATGAGGTGCTGCTGCTACTGCTGCTGCTGCTGCTTTTCGATTCCAAAACAGGAATGCTGTTCTGTTCTTGGTGCAGGGTAGAAGAGACAAGGTCCTCTTCGTTTCTGACAACGATGATGGCACCGGAATCTGTTCACGCGCACGTACGGGTGAAGTATTAGTGATTGAAGTTCTCGCGTCACGTAAGTACTACGCATTTCAGGTGGTTAATTAATCGATCGCATCACTAATAAGAGAACTGTATTTTAATTGTGCATTTACCTGTAGGAACAGTTGAAGGAAGTTGTGCTGAAATAGATAAAACATAGTACTATTAAATGATGTATACATGTTTCTTGAAGTAAAAACAACAAATTATACATTAGCAGGCTGCAAATTAAAGTAAAACTATCCTACATACAGTAGGAAATTAATTAAGAAGGATCATAGGAGGGTTATTATGCAACAGTAACTTTACACAAATATCAATAAACAATCTATTTCACGTATACAAACCTATATGAATACATTCCCTTTTATTTTCTTCTCAATTAACATAATTAAATTTAAGTGTAAAGTTACTTTAGTTGAGAACATTGTAGGTTTTACCATCATTGAGGTGACATTAACAAATTGTTAAATTTGTCAAACTACATCCAGTACAAGGAAACTAATTGCGTAAACAGATGCAGCACTGTACCCAGGGCTGTCTTAATGCATGGGCACTTGCCCTGGGGCCCTACGAGCATAGGGGCCAAACGCTAATCTGCCTGCTTCGTGACTTGTCATAAACAAATACTACTATACCAAGCTAAAAATAATATTTGCTGCAATGTTGCATCACAAATGGATGTTGCAGGCCCCTCGGTGTGCGGGGCCCCAGCACGTACACTGGTTTGCCCATGGGCCCATAATGCTATTGAGACGGCTCTGGGTATATAGCACTGTACAGAGGAATACTACTTGATTGAGACAAGTACCTGAGCAAACACCGCCGTGCAGAGTCTCGATGACGAGACGCGTGTTGCAAGAGTTGTGCATCATGTGGCACCAACTGGCATAGGTCCTATTATCAGTGCCACAAACGGGCCCTTCCAACTTAAGCTTCACGTTCTTGCAACTGTAGTGACACGTAGCACATCTCGGCCTTCCGGTCTCCGGCTCCGAAAGGCAAACCTTTCGCTTTCTGCACCGGATCGTTTCGCATGTCGCGGAACCTGCGCGCAAGAAACAAATCAGCAAAACAAGTCATTATCATTAGAAATGCAATCTATGACAAACAACAACCGGAATTCAAAATCATCGTCTGCCTCTCTTACGTGACCTTCCTACAGGGTGTCAACCGATTAGACATGATAGAATCGTGTTTTTTTTCCCTTCAGCGCATCGCAAGTTAATTGCATTCCTCGCGAGCCGAGCCAAGGTACGTGTTTTTGCAGCAAACCAGATTGCCCAGTGTTGGTCACTCACACATAGGTAGCAAGTACAACCGCCACCACCACAACCAACAACAACAACAACCTCATTGCCATTTATGCGTGTAGATGGACGAGGAGGATCTTGAAGAGCGTGTTTCTGTAATTCACGTGTTGCATGGAAAAAATGCGGAAAAAGAAAAGTGGCAAAGATTCAAGGAAATAAAAACTGAAAAGATGAATGTGCTAATGCACAATGGTATCTGTATACGTTACATAAAGTCATATTTCCTGTTCGGACATAATGGTGGTGCCTGATAACGCAAAGCCGTGAAACACAGACTGCTTTTTAAAGCTATAAATATAGTTTTCAACTACGAGACAATCTGCATACTTGCAATGCATGGTTTGTCTGCATGTGGATGACAATTTGGTTGTTTATTTGAATACCTAGTATAAAAGCAGACTATATTTTTTCGGAAAATAGGGGTTCTATACACTCGGCAGTGCTCATTCGTGTTATTGGTCAATTATAATATTGTAAAATTGCACCTATGGCAGATACGATTGCAATAAAGCATTAACCTCCTTGTTTTAGAAAGATTTCATAATTTGCAAGATTAGTGAACAGGGTTCGTACAGGTCCTTACTCAAGTCTTGTCCTTAGAAAGTCGATTACAAGTAAAAACACAATTAAGATACAGATCTACAAATTGAAATTTATATATTCAATGCATTTTAAAATAAGTAATATGGATAGTCCTACTAATTTGAATTTCAGCAGATTTTTGTTATGGAAACAAAAATGATGTTTTTCTGTAAAAAAAAACAAACTTCTTTTTCATTTATCAGTGTCTACAAAGTCCCAAGGAAGTCCTTAATTTTAAGGGGGGGAAAACTTGTACGAACCTGGTACGCGTGAATATATCGAATGAAATATTTGAAACACTAGTGTGAAAAATGTAACAAAAAACTATTTTAATATTTTATGGCTCCACCTCCTCCTTCTTCTTCTTCTGGTCATTAAAAACTGGCGAGGACATTAATTTGTTTTTTGTTTTTTGAAACGATGGAGGAGGCAGTGTCTGACGAAGTAAGGTAGGCCATGCACTCGCAGCATCCCGTTCATCCTTTTCACGCGACGTACGCAATCCGTACGAATACTTGGCATCATTACACGCCCATCTCATTTCAATAAGTGGTTGCATGCTGGCTTCAACTCAAATGCATGCAACCGCATTCACCTTTTTCCTTTTCACGGTCACTTTCTCGGTGCCAATGAATTTTCGTACCCGAGGGCCCGGGGTTGGTGTCCGCCCTTCATTTCCATCTCACAATCTTACATATGCACATATTGTATACACAGTATACGCAAATAAAAACACACTCTTTCAAGTCCACATATTTCTCAGAAAGTTATTTGAAATCATCTCAAAGTGAACAATATGAGCACTCGTGTGAAGTCCGTGAAATTGAAAGAGGCGTTTCAAACGGTACTATGCAAAATGAGAAAAGTTCCCCACATGACCATCACCGATTTGGCTGATTCTTTGGTATGTTGTAGTCCTATATGAGCTATGAAATCCCTGAAAATTTTAGATCTCTAGGTCTTTTCGTTCTAGAGTTATGGACTCTAAAATATTGGGCCGAAAGTTCATTCGGGAAATTGCCGGCTCGTGAGGGCAAGTTCAAAGGGCTCTAAAACAAAAACTATTCGTCCTATCTGTTTGAAATCTGGAATCCAAGGACACACTAATAGATATTCTTGATTGATGTAGCAACAGCGGTTGTCGGTATTATAATTTTTGTTTTATCCAGTTTCAAAAATGGCTTCGGGGAGCCGATCACGTTTTCCGGACAAGCCATTTTGGAGATGAATAACTCAAAATAGAAAACAACTACAGTGTTTATACGTATGGTCCATGCAAAATGACTACTAACGTGCGAGATGTCTTAATTTGCAGCTCCTGCGGTGAATGGGTGGATAATTATATCAGTCTAAACTTGGTCCGAAGCAAAGTTACCTCAAAATTGGGCCATCTTCGGTGAGCGATTTGATACAAACTACAGCCCACAATTACCTGGTTTTTGAACTTCACACCCAGGCATTATAAATTGCAGCACATTTGGTCCATTATCTCTCAGTCATCACATAAAACAACTATAGTCCTCACCTACAGTAATATTCACTGAAAAGTGAGCTTTGAGCATAACAGGGGGACAGCATTGATTTGGACCATGGCATAGAAGGATAACCGCAGATAAATATTGATTTCTGAGGATAATCTTAAAAAAATTATAGTAATTTCTGTAGATTGTCTGCAGAAATCAATGTTTTCCTGCACCAAATCTGCAGCATATTTTCAAATGCAACTACGACTGCAGATTTTCTGCAGAAAATATATTCATAGTTTGCAAATATTTGGGCAGAATTTTAGATTTTGTAGATTTTCTGCAGATTATTTTCAGTCATTGCAGAAACAACTATTTAAAATTTCAGCACAAATAATAGAAAGGGTTACTCGGCATCTGTTTAAAAGTTGTCAATATTTGCTTCATTTTTAAACACATAATTTCAACATTTTCTGTAGATAATCAACAAAAATTATCAAGATTGAAATCTGCAGAAAAACTTCACAAATAGGGGGTTCAAAATTTTTGCATTTTACTTGGGCAGAGAGAGAGAGAGGCAGAAAATGGCAAGTTACTAACACGATATACTATAGCAATACGAACCCTTGCATTTGCCGTGATAGGCGAGTGGAATGGCATGGCCCTTTGCACATGCCGCTTGCCTCAGGTGGCACAGACTGTTGTACGTCACACCGTCCACTCCGCACACGAAGTTCCTCTTCGCTTCTGGACACTGGCGGGAACATCTTACGCAGTGCGGGTTGTGATTCTGATCCAGAAGACATTGCTTCTTGCCGGGACATTGCAGCATCTTGCAAGACTCTGTCAATTTACACAATTATTATTATTATTCACGTCTTGTTTTGGTGGGGAAAAATGCTCGTGTACAAAATGAGACAAGCCGAGAATGAACCTGGTACACAACTTACTTTGACAAGAACCGAAGTAAGCTATCTGGATGTACTTCTTCTTGCGGCAAGCCCGCTTAAGAAGTTGGCAGTAATGTCTGTAAGTGCGACCATCCGTGCCGCAGATTGGCCCTTTGCGCTTCGATTTCGGGCAGTCTGGGGCGCAAACGCATTTCGGTTTGTTATTTCTGATCACACACTTCTCTCCTTCGGAGCACTCAACATCTTTGCAGTCACCTGCAACATAAGAAGAAAAGACAATTCAGACATAATTATCTTCACTGCAGGCTGATAACAAACACATTCTGGCCAGAAAATATTTTATAATGACATGTTATTGTTTGTTTTAAGTTCATTGTATGCTAATTATGCAGACATGAACAATGGCTGCAACCATTCTTAAAACCAAAATGAGGATTTCACGAGTCTTTGGATTATAACCAAAGTCTCATCGTATAATCTCAAGTGTGAAACCAATTTATCATAATCATTACGCAGGTTGGATTTCGATCTAAAAGCTCCTGCAATAATTGTATAAATATGATTTTTAAATAAATGGGTGAATTTAGGTGCACATTCAAACTTATAATATCAGATTTTAGTACATATAATTACGAGTATAATAATGTGATTTTAAAAAGTATGAATTTAGATGAAAAATTAATTAATGCAGACACTCAACACCAATATCACAATATAATGACCAAAGAGTCTCATAATAATCACCATTTACATTGGAATTTAATCTAAAAAAACGGCTGCAGTAACTTTGAAAAATCCCATTTTGCAAATATGGATTTACTAGATGCATTCAAACCTTACATAATCAGATTTCAATAAATATAATATCCTGGTCTTTAAACTCAAACCTTTGTGAAGAATGAATGAATGAATGCATCTACCATGTGAACTAGTAACTAGCCAGTTTATAATAATTTATAATTGAACTTCACCTAAACAGCTAAATCTGATTCTGAAATGGCTGGATTAAGGTGCATTCAAACTTTAAACATAAGATTTTAGCATTAATTATTATAATTTGATTATCCAAAAAATGGTTGTGTGTGAAAGATATTAATGCAAACAAATGTGAGTTATGAATTTGGTCCTTTGAAGCAAAGAAAATAAGGGGAAGAAGTACAAACACAAACCCCTGCATTGCTGACAATTAGGTGCACCACCACCCAAGGCATTCCAGTAGAAGATTCTTCCAGAGTCCAGGTCTTCTGGTGTCCATGCAGTCGATGGTCCACCACCTGAACAGCAGTTCTTCTTCGAGATCCTGATGGCCAAAAGCTCCTTACACCTTCCTTTATCGTCGATCACGCTCCAGCAATTTCCGGCTGTCCCAAAAACAAACAAACAGAGCAACAAAACTCAAATGTTTTTGAAGAAAACTTCCCCTGGCAGTCATCAAGTCAAAAACGCAAACATAAAAACCGAAGGGTAATAGTAGAAGAAGAAGAAGAAGAAGAAAAAGATCTGCACCCATAAGTGAAACACTTAGCTGGAAAAACATTACAATTACTTTATTGGTGCATAAATCACCAGTCTGCTGCATGTGTGGGTAAAGATTCTTAAAACACCCTTTTAAAGAGCAGTAATTTTTTGTTGTTGCTGGAGGTCCCTGAAAGACTGAATATTATGGAAATCAGAAACATCAAGCTCCATTATTATTACCTCATATATATCTCTCCCTTTCTTTATTATTATGTAACAGGGTTTGTCAGAGGTTTAAATTGCTGTAAACCCACGCAGCCTATATTTTTTTGGGTTTTCAAATATGGAAAAAAAGAAATTTATAAAAGTTCATGGTCGAAATCATTTCAAGTGAGCTATTTTGGAAGCTGGTCAGAAGGAGAGCAAACAGGTTGTTTTACTTTCAAATTTTCCCACATTCTTAAATAACAACCCACAAATGACATTTGACAGGAAAATATACAGATTTTCAAATAAATGTGCTTATCAAAAAAACTAAAAACCCTAACTATGTAACCATTCTGTAATTTAGGATTTCGTAGCAAGGTTTCCAGACCATTATGAGTAGTTCCCAGGGAACATTAACAAATAAAAGTGTATTTCAGTTAATTACAATTGCATCATATTCCTAATCATGAACATATACTAACTTCAGTCTTGATGGCAAAATAGTAACTACTACATCTTATGTAAGAATATTTTAACTAAAGAACTGTTATTATAGTTTTCTAAAAAACATATAACTCAATACTCTAAGCAAATATAATGTACAATTGAATTCACACTTCCATACATAAAATATCTCCCAGTTTTCCCAGTTGTTAGCAACTCGGTTTCTGACGTTTCATTTTATTAAATTACACAATGAAACTAAAATTAAATCAATTACATTAACAACAGTGTTTTGCACTTGCTTGCCTGCTTAAAAATATGATTTTGTGAAATTTATTTACTTAAGTGTGTTTCCAGAATCACAGTAACTTATAAACATTGACAGAAATATACTACAATAGACAATTATATTGCATTCAATTTCAAAATATAAGCTCAGACTTGGGTTAGAATTCACAAGTTTGACAATTACGTGAATTTGACGACTGCATGCAGACGTTTGAAAAATCAGCTAGCTAAGTATAAGAAAGTGCAACAGGAAAAACCCATGCATGCATGTCTTTTGCCTTTGCCGCTGTTGTTCACCTTGACAATGACTGTTATTTTAGCCTGATGGCAAATTAAAAGTTTTCACACTTGGGGTCATTGAGCACAACTCGGACAAGGACTAAATAAATGCTATTGTATGTATGAGCTGAGAACTTCCTAAGGGAAGAAGGGGAAAAAAGAAGAAGAAGAAAAGTAGTCGCAAAATTACCAGGTATAAAAAACCGAAATTCAAATAAAATACCTCCACAGAAAACGATGATTCAGTATTTGCAATGTCCATTTTGATTTTCAACATTTGAAATAATGATTGATATCAAGATTAAGATAAACACGTAATTTTTTTTTTAGTTTTCCCAAATTTGTAGGAACATTATGGTAACATTTCCTTGCATAAGTGTCTATTTTAACATAATCTGTAATGAAAACCAGCTGAATATACAGGAATTTAATGCATAGTTAAATAATATAAAATATACAAAATATGACATCGGCTTAAAAATTATTGTTCTGGTTTCATTTCCATACATTTGTAATGTTACAATCCGATTGTAGCAGTTACAAGATCATACATACCGTACATTTGTCTTCAAATGTCATAATTATTTGCTCATATTTTCATTAAATTCCCTCAGTTCTATCAGAATTGTAAAATTTCAAATATTTCTTTATAAATTTCTTGCAGTTTTCTGTATCAATCCTGGTGACAGATATAAGAATTGACACTTAAGAGTACAGTACGTGGAAGTAAACAATTTGGAGTGACAAAAGGTACTTACTTATGCACACATTAAAAACTGCAGAGGAAGGGAATATATAATCTATGCAAAGCATGCAAACTAAGTTCAGCGACTCTGTTGTTTTGTTGCTGTTGCTGTTGTTTGTTTGAGTTGGGCAGGTATCGAAAACGAGAATTGTATTTTGTAATAACACTGGTCTTGGTCTTTTTACATTCCTCCAACCAATATAAACTACGCGGATATATGCAAATAAAATAACAACATGTGGATTCTTGAGAGCCAATGAACTTGCAAATATCAGCACATCAATGCACGTAAACACATAAACAGATACACACACACACACACATACACTTGGCAAAAGTCCATCCATTTCACTTTTTACATACGCAAGTATGTATTAGCATATGTATATACAAAATAAAGTTTTATATTCAGAAACAACACCATGTATTCGTGCAAACACCCTTTCAATAATATCGTAGCCATAATGAACTTGGCAATTATATTTAGCTATATATACCCCATTTCAGTTCAACGTTGTATAAATCCTCGTATACTTATAGGCTAGATGCTGCCAAAGGGGGATGGACGAACACAAACCACGCCCAGTAAACAGCAGATAATCAATCACTCAATGTTTTAAAAGTTTACTAAGATGGCTGCCCAGATGTGCTGCTGTTAAGTCACACCCCCTCTTATTTAATGCAATGTTGAACTGAAATGGACTATATACTTCCAAATTTATAACGCCTTTATTGTTGTTTCGAAATAATAGTTGTTTATGAAATGCATTTTAATGAATATCCCTATACAGGGTGTCCAAAAAGTCAAGACCAATGATTCTAGGTGAATTATGAGTATGAATAAAGTTGGTCTACACACTGGGTGACATCTATGACGTCAAATGGGGCCTTGATGCCCGCTTTCAACGCCATTTGAAAGCTACTTTTGTTAGTTTTGCCGATACGGGCATAGTTTCAAATTAGGAAATGTTGCCAACCATATTTTTGAAGGTTATTTGATGCTGCACCTTGAAATATTCCCTGCATGACAACCGTTTCACTGCATTGCTTTGATAAGTTGGTAGTTAAGGGGCAGCAGTGAAATCAACACTGTGTTAGTTGGCCGATTTCAAATCTGTTTTCACCAAAATGCTCAGAATACGGTTGGCAACATTTCCTAAATTGAAACTATGCCCCTATTGCCAAAACAAACAAAATTAGTTTCCGAATGGCCTTGAAAGCGGGCATCAAGGTCACACTTGACGTCATAGATAGTTTTTCCCCCAGTGTGTAGACCAACTTTGTTGATACTCATAAGTCACCTATGATGTTAAAGGATTTCTTAGCATGGTTTGTACTCGTGTTATCAATTTCAGGGTGAATTCAAAATAGTTGACAGTTCAACTTCAACATCTAAATTTTATGGAAATGCATTAACTTTTGCTTTTGGAAAAATTCCTCAGTTCCATGTATCTCTGTGCATGTTTGTACAATTATAGGGGTCAAATTTCTAAATATTTTAAGAAGTATTGTGTGACAGCCGGTACGTACCGGTACACGATCGATACTTTTCGGTACGAACAGAATATGCAAAGGTAAAATAAAAATGTCAGTTATGCATACTGTGTGATCTGTGATGCAATGAAGGTATTTTAGGAAAATCTAGTTTGAAATGAGCGCCTAGTGACGTCACTATGGGCCCATCGCCATCTGTTGGCAGTATTTGGAAGCCAAGGTTGGTTGAAAAAAGGGGGAATGGGAGGTGTAGGAAAAAATATATTGAAAATTACGCACACGTGTTCATGATCCAGATATTTTCAGTCAGGAAGAGGAGAATAATTAGAGTGGAAAAGTTTTTGGTTGGCCAATTGCCTTCTGGCCAATCATTGAGTGAATAAAACAACAAGTTCAAGTGAAAACTTGTGACACGATGAAATTCAAGGTTACACACTGCTGGACACATTTCGTAATTTACAAGAAAAAAAAAGGATAAATGTGGGTTGTGCAAATTGCGAATCACATTGAAACGTCAATCAAATTGTGACGAGAATTGATTACAGATTGAACACCTCAGGCGTAAATTTACATTTATAGTATAATAAGAAATTAAAACCTGGATATACACAGACAAAAGGTCATACTGAAAATGTGGCCCCACCCTTTTATGAACTTTTTGATCCAGTTATTGGGCATGCATAATGCGATCTGATGCTTTTTAATCATAACAGTTTAAATGCATGCATGCACACATTGTATTATCAACTTACTTTCAAAGTACAAATTCAAGATTAGAAACATGCTGCAATTTAAATGCATTATAAGATTATGTGTAGGATTTGCAGGAGGAAGTGAGAAAGGAACAACAAGGATTTACAAAATAAAGTTTCAACATTATTTCATGCAGACACTGACAATTAATGATTTCATTTGCGTTATATTTTGCACATGATGAAAGTTTCAGGAGGTGTTACAAACCTTGTGAATCGACCATCAAAAAACATAAGATTATACTGTATACTATATGTATATAATTAGGGAACAAACGATTTTGTAAAACCACCTGAAACTTGTAGCATTTTCAAACCGGAAGAGACAAATCATTTCATTAGTCATTATTTGTAAGACGATTAAATTTTCAAGAATTTTGCTCACAAAGTCTTTGGAAATAGCCATTTTCAAATACCATTCCATATTTTTAACTATAGATATCTTCAAATAATTTTTCCAACTAGACATCTTCAAATAATATTTCCAACTAGATATCTTCAAATACTATTTTCAAATACAGTAACAATTTCCAAATACTGTTTTCAAATAGCAATTTCCAAATACTACTTTCAAATAACAATTTCAAAATACTTTACTTTCAAATAACAATTTTCAAATACTACTTTCAAATAGCAATTTCCAAATACTACTTTCAAATAACAATTTCCAAATACTGTACTTTCAAATAACAATTTTCAAATGCTGTACTTTCAAATAACAATTTCCAAATAATATTTTCAAAGGCTATGGTTGAATGTTTA